>JAHBCN010019955.1:0-15629 GCA_019359885.1 Listronotus oregonensis
TGATAAATGAGTTAAGTTGATATCCACGCTCACCCGAATGTATACTATATTTGGGAATAGTGGTATATGTCGGAATTAAAGTCTAAAGCCTATATAATTATTGTGGTGTATGATATATATCCATATTTATTCATAATTTATAGTGAAAAGAGGTATATGTAAACATATCTAGAAATATCGTCTACAATTATTGTGACTAGTGGTAAAAGTTGACCTAAACCGATGTTCACAATATTCTGACACAGGGATTTTATCACCCAAATACTATAAATATACTTATACCACTTTTCCCGAAAAACATCAATCAACGGTGAACGGATTAAATGGTATTTGTCGACTTATACCGTTTTTCCCAAAAAATACCTTCCAATTTGTGCATTATTTTTGTCATCATTCTTTAACCTAACCTATCTCAGTGTTCTGTCGGTTTCGATGCAGCAGTTTGGTTTTGTTATTTGCATACCAATATTTTGGAATATTATAATTACTTTGTTGTATCATAATGTTCTCCCAAAGAACCAAGTTAATTAATGACATGGCTGTTAGACAGGGTGATTATGAAGGTAAGAGCTTTATTGAAAATACAGTATATTTTTTAATATTTCTCTTTTTAAGTATACGTAAGTATTATAATTTTAAATGGGATTTTTTAAGTTAGTTATTTAAAGGCGTATAGTATGTATCTTAATACACACACACACACAAAAACATATATATATATATATATATATATATATATATATATATATATATATATATATATATATATATATATATATATATATATATATATATTATTATATATATATATATATTTGTATATATATATATATATATATATATATATATATATATATATATATATATATATATATATATATATATATATATATTTTTTATTCTTAGGGAATAGGTTAATAAATTAAATGGTAGAAGTTTAATGCAACGTTTCGCACATTATTTATTGTGCTTTTTCAAGCGTAAATATCTAAAAAAATAATCAAAGTTAAAATAGAACATCACACATTATTTTATACTTTTAAACGATTAGTGTAAAAATTAAACAATAACAATTTTAAAATCAACATTTAAAAATTTCTAATCAGGTAAACTTCTACCATTTAATTTATTACCTTATTCCCAAGAATAAAAAGATATTTATAAATAATGGTTAACGAAAAATAAATATTATATATATATATATATATATATATATGTATATTAAAGTATTTGATAATAGTAACTAAATGTACTTAACCGTAGGGTTATAAATACTACTACTTGGTTTTGCTCTCGTTTTAGGGTCGCGTTACGTTAAAAAAACCTTGTATTCTAACTTAAATAATTTTGTTGATCGTGGTTTCAGATGTCAACCATGTAAACGATGTACCGCCAAATATTATGGAAAGTCAAGTTAGAGTTACAGATTCTATCCAAACAATAATTTGTTCCCACATTGAAAAAATGTTTCTGTAGAAAAGAAGAAAAAAATGTCTTCAGACAGTAAGAACAATGTATCGACAAATACTATGGAAAGTCAAGTTATAGTTACACAAATTTCTGCATTAGATATTTTCGATAACCAATTGGTGACAGAACACCCTTTTGTTTTGCCTAAAAGATTATCCATTAAATGTCAAGGTAGCCCAGAGCCTTCATGCAGTTATGTAAGTGCTGATGTAGATGAGCCATTTGATGATACAGATGAAGACCAAGATTATGTGACTGAAAGCGAAGAAAACACCTCCGATGAAGAAGCTGCTTCTAAAGAAAAGAAAAAAAGACTTGAAAAGACTCACAAACACACCAAAAACCACACACAAAACGGCCGAAAACGATTGCGATATCCCCAATATAGAGAAAAAATTACCTTTTAACCCTCCAGCGGTGACGTGGGATTTTGTAACATCACTGGTGACGTCGGACTATGAGACCGATATACTTATGTGGAGTCCTACATCTAATAAGTTATAAAATTTTATTATTTTTGATAGTAAAACAAATGACGGATACGAAAATGATACATTTATTTCAAAAAATCCATACTAATATAAAATAGAAACAAAATAAAGTCTTATTCTTACAAAAAAAACTAAAAAATCACACAAAGGCAAATATAAAAATATTAAAATAAACTCAAATTCTTAGAGAAAGAAAAAAAAATAAAATTATAGATATGTATAGTAAGTTTAAGTCTCCCTTTTTATTGATATTTTTTATTTTGTTCACGCAGTCACTGCAAATAATGTTGGCATGTTTGAGGCGAAGGAACTTATTGCACATTTTGCAATAATATTTGGTTTTTCTATTTTGTCTCGATGTGCAATCTTGGCAACGTCCAGCACGTGGTTGCGACTTATTAGGTGTTTTACTCTCTGGTGGGAGTTTCCAAATTTTCCGAATTCTTTCTCGAATGGGTCGGGGTATATGCTAATCCGCTTGTCTCCTTATTATATGTTTTTTTGTAAGACCAAAAGAAAGTTGGGTCAAAAATGTCCTTCTAATATACGTCTTATTTTGTTCTTCATTGCATTTATAAATGACATTTGAATTAATTCCAGACACATTCAGAAGGGCGTTCCAACCATAGGCCATCCCCTGGTATTGGTGCTACATTATAGTTTGAAGATAACTGGTCTACCATATCTCACCTATTTTCGTTTTGTTGTAATCAATGATCATCTGGGCTTCTGGTTGTTTGGTGAATTTGATCGTCATCATGTATGGTGGAAACCAATAAGACATTTGTCTTGGGTTTTGGAACTTGTGATACCAAAGTGCAATTTTCTCTAAATGCGAACATACTTGATGGAATGGGTCGATTTTGACCCACTAGAAACTCTGTTGGTAGCTGTTTTTTGTTTTTTCGAATTGTTCCCAAATGAGTTAAATGGTGCTCATTTAGTAATTTTTCACACAGTGCAATACTAGTAAACCAGTTATCTGTCGTAAGGTTCCTACAGAATCCGCTAATGGGGTCAACGAGCCTATCAACTACATCAATGGCGGAATTGCTAACAATGTATGGCGAATTTTTTGGCTGCTTGCCAACATAATCTTCCATATTGGCAGTGCAAAACATCACAGCGTCGGCTAATGCAAAAATTTTAATGCCATATTTAGCCGGCTTAGACAGGATGTACTGGCGAAATGAACATTTGCCGCGAAAAGCTACTAGCATTTCATCTATTGTTGCGTGGGAAGAAAGACTAAAATTTTTCTTACAGTTTTCATTCACTTGCTGAGAAACCTCACGAATTGGAGCTAGTTTATCGACAGCTTTTCTAGCATCTCTTGTTGTATTATCATCAAATCTAAGATGTCTTAGAAGAAAAAGGAAACGCTGGTGCGACATCGTTAGGCGAAACAGTTTAGGTGAATCCCCACTGGTGCTAAAAATTTCATCACAATTCAGTCTGTTTATCTTCTTTACTCCAGCTAAATATAGCAAGCCTATCAGTGCTTCTACTTCAAAGGCATCAGTAAGTCTCGTATATGCATATCTAGAATAATTTCCTTGAGCAGATATCTCAATGTGCTGATTTGTAAATTTTACAATAGTTTCAATAATAGACTCATTAAAAAAACTTTTTCCAGATTTCCACAACGTCATCAAATTTCGGGTAGGAGGTTTTGGACCAGGTGCTGAAGTAATTTTATTTTTTGATTTAGCCCTATAAGATCGTAGTGTTAAAGGTGGACAGAGTTTGTTCCATAGGGTACTTTTTGTCTTTTCCTATATAAAATAGGCCTTGTTCATATCCTCTTGATTTTCGGGGTGTATTTTTATTATCTTCTCCTTGTCTATCTTTTTCTTGTGTGTGTTGGCTTTCTGTGGCTCCCTTATTATTTTTGATAGTTATTTCCGCACAATCAAATTCTTGTTCGCTTTCCGAATCTTCTTCTCTGGACTGCACGTGGTCTTCCTCGTTATCATCGCTGTTATCGTCATATTGGGATACATTTTCGTCGTTATCAAGCAACATTTCGTCTGCAAGTCATTGTAACCATGCCTGATTTCGCTCGTAATTCATTTTTCTAAAACCTTTGCAATAAGTTATGATAAAATTATAAAAAAATACAATGAAATAATCTATGCGGCTATAAAATGTATTTTAAAGTAGTTATTATTATAAAATATGTCTGTGTCTTTATAGTTTGGCAATTATAAGCAGAATAGAGTATATATTTATCATAAATAATTTTTAAAAATTGTCTTACTTTTTAAAAAAAAATCCCAACTCCGGTGACTTCGGTCTGATGTTCCGTATACGACTTGGGTGACGTGCGGTTGGAGAGACCGAAACACGTGTACAACCCGCACTAGACCGAGTCGTAGCAGGGCAATAGATGGCTTTATTTAATACATGTACTTCGACGATCAACGCGCTTTACCTTGCACCAGCGCAATAGGCTATGTTTGTCTTTGTCATTGGTCTCACAGACCGTACGTCACCACTGGAGGGTTAAACGCAGAGGCAGAAAAATTATTAAAGGCGAAACTAGGACGATTCGCAATAATAGAAAAAAGCTTCGAAATTTAGGATTAGAGTATACTACCCGCAAAGGTAAAAGGATTAAAGCAAAGGAATTTAGGGAACTTCAGGCCTGTAGATTCAAATGTAAGGAAAAAATAGATGTTTTAAAAAAGAAAAAGATTTTCAAAGATTTTTTGGAAAATTGAAAATTTTGACAGAAGGGTAGCTTTCATAGCGGGCCTGATTTCTAGCAGAGAGAAAAGTTTAACCAGAAGAAAAATTAAAGGGGAAAAAGTACATAAAGATCGAACACTTACTCATCAATATTTTCTTCGCGTAAACAGAAAATAAACAAATATGCAAAAGTGTTTTTTGACAACTTTTGACATAACAAACAGATTTGTAACTGATGTAATAAAAAATAAGAACATGTCTATTGGGAAAATTTCTCACAGCGATTTAAGAGGAAAAAGTGAACCTTACAATAAAACTCCAGAGGATGCTATAAATCTAGTTAAAGCTCATATATTACAGATACCTACATATGAAAGCCATTACTCTAGAAAAGATTCTACTCGAAAATATTTGCCTAACCATTATACTCTGAAACGAATGTACGACGAATATAAAATTTGGCTACCTGAAAATACAAAGCCCGTCTCTCAAAAAATATATGAAATGCAGTTTCGAATTACTGGTATAAAAATTAAAAAACAAATAAAGATACTTGTGCAGCCTGCGATAAGTATAATATGATTATAAAAAACGCCAAAGACGTGGAAAAAAAGGAAGAATTAAAGAAAGAATTACTGGCTCATCAATTTGGGCAGACAAGGCCCTATGAAGAAGAAAAAGACAAACAAGAAGCAGCAAATGATAATTCTAGGCTAGTATATACTTTCGACTTGCAACAATGCCTTCCCACTCCCGACATAAAGATATCTGTAGCATTTTATAAGCGCCAGTTATGGACTTTCAATTTTACTATGCGCAAATGCAAAGATAAAAAGTGTTTTTGTTACATGTGGCACGAAGGTGTAGCGGGACGTGGGGCCAATCAGATAGCATCATGTTTATATGATCATGTTACTTATAATTATGTTGAAAATGTTAAAGAAATAACACTCTATTCTGATACGTGTTCAGGCCAAAACAAAATTCCACGTTTTGATAATGTTTTTATGGTCATGAAAAAAATCCACAAATTACGTATATAAATCATAAATTTCTGGTTCCGGGTCATACCCATATGGAGTGTGACTCGGACCACTCGGTCATAGAGAAGAAGAAAAAGAAATATCCGTTGCCTATTGATCATCCACGAGACTGGATACAGTTGATCCGCACTTGTGGTAAATCCCAACCCTTTGTTGTAAAGGAAATGAAACGTGAAAACTTTTATGAGTTTTCGTTGCTTTTGAAGCAGTATTTTTCCCAAAAAAAGACGGACGAAAATGGCCAGAAAATAGTTTGGAGAAATATTAAATGGTTGCGTTACTCTCAAGAGATAGGGGTAGTTGAATATAAATTAAGTTTAGACAGAAATGAGCCTTTCAAGAAAATTAACTTTGTACGTAAGAAACTGCCGGAAATTATTACATTACCCCTATCTTACAAATCGCCTGTCCCTATAAGTGAGGAAAAGAAAAAAAACTTACTGGAACTTTTGCCCTATATTGACGAAAATTTTCATGATTTCTATCGAAATCTTACTACAAAAAGTGGCATAGTAGATACAATTGATGCAAATGATAGTGAAGGCGAATAAAGTGTTTAATATTTTTACAATAGGATTACACCTTATTTTTATATAGGTCAATTTAGAACTCTAATGCCATTTATTTTCATTAATAGGGTAATTTTTTATTTTTATTTTAGTGAAAAATGATATATGTGTGCTTTTTTTACTAAATAAATGTGTCAATTGATACAAGTCTTCTGTTTTTTTGCTTAAAATTAACATTGATATTTTCTAAATATACCTTTCAATAAAGGCCATTGCTACCGCACGGATGCTATGAGCATTATCCTTGTGCGAAAACTGGACTTAAAATGCAAAATGATTAAACTTAAAATGCAATTATCTCAAATCTTAAATTTTATACTTATACCACTTTTCCCGCCGGACCGCCATATATATATATATATATATATATATATATATATATTATATATATATATATATATATATAATATATATATATATATATATATATATATATATATATATATATAATATATATATATATATATATATATATATATATATATATATATATATATATATATATATATATATATATATATATATATATATATATATATATATATATATATATATATATATATATATATATATATATATATATATATATATATATATATATATATATATTTATTTATTTCTAAATTCGAGGCAAAAAAAGGGTATGATACACAATGCAGTCGCACTCAAACTATACAGGCTACCTAAACTGCACAAGAACTGCGTTCCTTTGAGACCGATTGTATCGTGTATTTAGTCTTCTTTTTACAATTTATCCAGGTTCCTAAGTGATTGTGTGTCAAAAATTACTCGCAAATACGATTATTATATTAAAGCTTCATTTCGTTTTAAGAAATTTATTGATTCTATTAAAATACCTACAGATCATAAACTAGTATCACTTAATGCTGTTTTTCTTTATACCAATATATCTAGTGATCTTTTATACCAAATAATTAAGGAAAAATGGAACTTGCTAAAAGAACATACGTCACTTAATGAAAATATCTTCATCGAAGCAATAAATTTAACACTAACTAACAATTGTTTTCAATATAAAGACATATTTTTTCCAACAATTACACGGTCGCGCAATCTTTAACTGTTGCCCAATTTATTACGGAATACTTAGAAAAAAAATTTAATAATATTAGCATTCTATTCAGTTTCTTTAAATATATGTTGACGACTGCTTCACAACAGTACCAGCAAGTCAAGTAGATGAGTTAGTAAACATTTTCAATAATTTTCACCCTAAGACCCAATTTATGTCTGAGATCGAAGTTAATAACGAAATCAATTTCCTCGACGTAACCTTAGTAAGAAACGAAAATGATGAAGTCCTTAAAACTAAAAATATAAAGCAAATTTAAAACATGAATTTAATTTTTAAAACACCCAAACTCAAAAAAGAACCATAAGCTTTCATCGACGAACAGAATATTAGCAACCTTAGCCATAAATATATCATAACCTAATTTGCTAACCATCCTTAACCTTAAAGTTTTAAACCACCTTGTATACACCATTTAAAATTGCTTTTATAAGTTAAAACCACAAATAAATACTAAAAACACCATTAGTTTTTTATAAATCCAGAATTCCAAACAATAAAAAATAAAATTTAAAAAAAAATTATAAAATATCTCAAGTTACTTGTACTAATAAAATTCAAAAGTCTAGGCAGAGGGTGTGGGACACCCGGGCGGCAAGCACAACTAACCACAATCAGTTGGAAAATTTTAACAAGTCCTAAGCCATTTTTCGCGTTGCGACAAAGATTTTACAGGAAAAAACAATGGACAGGAAAGAGAGTTGCTCTCTAGACAAACACACTAATTTGAATTTGGTACAAATCGAATTCTTGCGAAACACATTAAGTTCCTTAGGGCTTATTAATGTTTTTATTTTTCAAACGTTATCTAGCAAAACGCACTAAGTCTCTTAGTGCGTTTTACTTGTAAGTACAATTATACAAAACGTTGTAAACAAAATTAATTCTCTGACTTAGTGTTTATGTGTTTGCCGGCAAGTGCTTGTCTGTTGTGTTTTTACGTTTTCTTTCTATGCTTTTTAAGCTGAATTTAGATAAACAAATGTGTAGTCGGGGTGCGAGAATATTAGCCTCGTTCAAAGACATTAAAGAACAAAGAGATGAACAATCAGTAAGCAATAAAAATAGTCTCTGTCTCTAAAGATTTTATTTATAAAGCGACCATATTTTGAACCTGCCAATGACGGACATTAGGCATTAGGAAAATTTTCGGGGTGCCTTCCCAATTTTCGCCTAAAATTTTTTAATTATGGCAATTATTATTGTCTTTAAGACAACTTTTTTGACGACACTACCAACGGTATCCGAACATGTGAAGTATAAGGATAAAAATAATATTAAAATACCTGAACATAAGAGTAGGACAATAATAGACCAAAGAATATCCGAGCTGAACAAACTGGCTATGTCTGTAAGCTATTTTTATTTGACGAATAATTTTGGTTCTAAAGATGCTTAATAATTTTTATTTTTCAGGGCACCGGGGAACTTCAAAATTGTTCAACAATGACAAACCCGATAAAGTTAAATTACAGCGATTTGAATATTGCAACCACCAGCTCAATTGACAACATCAAATAAAACTACTAAAGGTCTTTTTTATATATTTTTTTTATAAAATGCCCTATTTAAAGTGAATATTTGATTCCTCGCATATCTTTTGGCATAAAATTATTTTTAAAATTAAAAAACGTTTATTTTCCGCACGTTTAAATTAAAAAAATGTTTGTCTACCGTGCCAATAAGACCTGACGATGACGGATTGATACTACGAATACCCATTCACCTTTTCTGTATATATACGAAGTCAATTTTAGTGACTGTCATGATTTAATATGATGAACCAACAAAAATCAAAGAAAAATAGTAGAGAATTATGGCACTTTATAAATACTGACAGGCAGTATAACGAATCGGCCTTATTGAATTACTGACAGTTACTATTTCTCATGTATAAAAATAATTATGGCACATTCTGTTTTCTGTGTGATTTGGTTTTACCCTTATTTCTTCGCGTCCGCGCAGCACTCGTTTGCAGTAAAATCATAGATAAATAACTTCACATAACTTATTTCCAGCGGTGTTGCAGAAAAAAAAAGTGTTAAACAGGTATTTTATTTTCAATAATGGAAGAAATATTAAAAGCGTTCATTCTTGGGGGTGCAAATGACGGGGATATAGAGTTTGTAATAATAGAAAATTTACTGATTAATAGAGACCATAACCAAATTGCTAACAATTTTACCTTGAATATTTTTTCTGATGAAGATGTAAAGAAAATGTTTCGATTTGAAAGGCATGATATTCCGCGATTAGGTGCACATGCTTAATAATTATTATGTTATACCCATATACATAAACAATAACACCGTATTCTTCGTTAGTAAACTTCATTTTCTTGTGATTTTTTCAATAACAGATTGACAAGTGTCTAACTTTTGACAAAGGTCAAACTTGATTTCATATGACGTAATAGTTTGAAAGCACCAACTAAGATGTGTTCTGGTGTACGGTGCAAGCTTCCTGGGTTTTGTTTATGTTAAAAGATAAGTTTTCTTAGTTTGTTCTTAGGTTATTTGGGATGCTACAATATCTAAGTAAATATTGTTGTTTGAATTTGGATGAAAGTTGGCGTGGTTCTGTGGACATTCATTGTTTTGTAATGGCTTTCGATGCCCCAGTATCGGACAGTGCGTGTGTGCCCTGTACCGGACAGAAAATAACAGGTTTATAAGGGCAACGTATGGCTATCATATAACCTACTATTTTTGTTTCAGAAATGTATGCCATGTTAAATCAAAGGAAGGGTATGTGGGATGAAGAAAACATGAAAAAAGCTGTTAACAGCATTCTTTCTGGAGAATTTAGTGTAAGGGTGGCTGCAACACTCTTTTGTGTCCCTAAAAGCTGTTTAGGGGAACGAATTACGAATCTCAAGAGGGGACAAAATGTCATAATGGCACCCACAATGGGCCGTTTCAAAAATACCTTTAGTAGAGAGTTAGAAGATGAACTTGTTAAACACCTCAAGTACCTAGATAGTTGTTTTTTGCCTCTAACTAAAAAGAAATTTTTGGCATTAGCTTACGACCTTGCTGAGTACTTTAAATTACCCAACCAATTTAATAAGGCCAAAAAATCTGCAGGAAACAAGTTTTATCGTACTTTTATGAAGCGGCATCCTGAGTTTTCGTTGCATTCTGCACAGTCAACTAGTCTTCAAAGGGCACAAGGCTTTAATAAAAAACAAGTAGACGCCTTCTTCAATATACTCGAAGTACTCATGAAAAAATATTCTTTTGCCCTCAGCCGCATATTCAACTGTGACGAAACTGGCGTTTTAGTGGTTCACACTAACGTGCAAAAAGTATTGTCCGTCAAGGGCAAAAAACAAGTTAGCAAATTAACATCAGGTGAGCAAGGAAAAAACATTACGGTTATGCTTTCCATTAAAGCTGCAGGAGATCAATTTATTTCGCTCCTTTTTGCTTCCCAAAGAACGTGTGGATGTGAAACTTACCAAAGACGCTCCAGTAGGAAGTACTTTCGATGCCCAGCTAAGTGGATGGATAACAGTGTCAGGATTTCTAAAATGGCTGTATGCATTTGTGGAAAGGATTAATCCATCTGAAGAAAATCCAGTCCTTTTAATCCTGGACGGCCACAGTACTCACAAAGATCTAAAAATCATTCAATTTGCCAAAGAACGTCAGATTCATAAGTTAAGCTTACCCCCACATACCACCCATAAGCTTCAACCTCTGGACCGTGCAATAGTGAAGCCTTTTAAAAATGCTTTCAACGCAGCATGTGAGATCTGGATAAGCAAATACGGAAAGCTAGGCATGAAAATTACTATTCAAGATATCGCGGGTTTGGTTGGTAATGCATTTTCTAAGATATGTCGCATGGAATTGGCTCAATCTGCATTTCAATGTACAGGAATTTAACCCCTAAATGCGGAGATCTTGATTTTCTCCCACCCTCAAACACAACACTATTTCAAGAAAGAACTAACATAGATCCTCCAAGAACACCTTCCCCAGAAGTTTACAAAATAGCAGTAGTGACTATTGCTACAGTACATGATAAAATTGAACAACCTTCTACTTCTGCAAATAATCAAGAAAAAAACTTTTCATCGACTGACGCTGCAACTCCGTCCACATCTGCCCACTTTCAGAATGCCATTAATCAAATTTCCCCTGTTGCTGTTGATCTACAAAGGAAAATAATTTCAAGAAAAAGAAAATCTGAAAAAGTGAGATTTTGACCTCCACCCCATACAAGAAATGCTTGAAAAAAAAAACAAAAATAAAAGAGCAAACAAAACTTAAAAAAAAAAAAAAAAAACAAAAACAATTAAAAGAAATAAAAACTAAAAAACTCAAGATTCCTGTGCGGTTAAAAAAACTTATGAAAGTTAAAAAGAGATTAGTTGATTCGCTAAACAATAATGAAAGAAAGGAAGCTGAATCTAACAACGTTGAATGCATTCTTTGTGGGGAAATTTTCGACGAAGACTGGGTTCAGTGTATCAGATGTTGTGGTTGGGCACATGTGGAGTGTGCTGACAGCGATAACATCAGCTATTTTGTGTGCGATCATTGCATGTAAACAACAGAAGACAGTATTACTATATGTTATGATGAATTTGTTTAAATAAATTTATTTTTTACACAACTTTCATGTTTTATTAATAGTGTCCGATACTGGAATCAGTTTTCGTCACAGGTGAAATTAATACCCTATTTAAAATGTAATAATAAACTATCAGATTAAAGTTTTTTTTTTATATATATATATATATATATATATATATATATATATATATATATATATATATATATATATATATATATATATATAAATACACTCATCAAAAAATTGTCTAGGGAACAAGAATCAAATTTTCTTATAACTTTTTGGGTAGATTATATACTTTGAATATTTCTCTGACTTGTCTGAAGCTTTTCTTGTTGAAGACTACCAACAAAAAATAAATTTATAAGAAAATTCACAAAAAAACAGAAATGAAAATAAATCACTTAAAAAGTATCACAAATTCCATTCTTGTTCCAATTTTTGATGTTTTTTATATATATATATATATATATATATATATATATATATATATATATATATATATATATATATATATATATATTTTATATATAAAATAAAAATAAAAAGCTACATAAATTTATTTGAAAGTGTGGCTAGTGTGGATCTGAGCATCAATAGATAGTTTATTTATTATTTACGCTTGTTTTTTGTGTTGTTTACCACGCCGTGAGTCAGTCGTATTGCTCCTTTTGGACGACGCGAGGATAATTTTAATATAAATCATTGTTAAATCGCAAAAATGGTCCAATCTAAAAACAATAAATACGTGGATATGTTCTTATTTATGGAACGTGTCGTTAATCTGCAAACGTTGTTTCGATATTGTAGGCGCAAGGCGACGGTTTTCCTTGCGGACTTATTCGGGACCTAAGTACTCGGGTCATTGCAAGTCAGGTCGGTTTAAGTAAAAAAAAAGTGTGGAAAACATTGCGGGAAAATCGCATTCAACGTATCTAAGGATCCAAGGACCACAGCCCAAAATCATAAGTGTGAGGTGACAACTTACGTAGGACAGGACCGTGTTCGCCACAATAAATGAATGTAAGTTCCATATTTTTTCGTATTTTGAAAAAGTCATCTACAAAAGTCGTTTATTTTAATGAGTTCTATATACACTTAAAAAAAAGTGTCAACTTAGGAATCACCCTGTATATATATATATATATATATATATATATATATATATATATATATATATATATATATATATATATATATATATATATATATATATATATTTAATTTTTATATAAATTTTTTATAAACAGGGTTTTTTTTTTCCCGTGAAAAATTTTAATTTTTTGGAAAATTTTTTGGTTTAAAAAATTTTTTGTTAATTTTGAGAAAAAGGGTACCTTAAAAAGAAAAATAAATTTAAACGGGTTTAAGCCTCAAAATTTAAAACTTTTTTCTTGGTGGCAAAATGTTATTGGTTTTCGTTCTACAGGGTGTTAAAACTAATTTTTTCAAACTTTTTTTTGAAATATCTCGGAATCCACTGGACAGATTAAAGTGAAATTTGGTGTACTTTTATTATTTGGGATGAGGAACACGAATATGATATCTATTTGGTTATTACCACTAGATGGCGCCACATACAACAACTTGAGTGATTAAAATGGTCATAACTTTTTGACCTCCTGTCCACATTTCGAGTGAAAATAATAAAACAGCATTTAATTTTAGTCAAAAAAGGCATACTTCTTTGATCTCCAAAAAGTAGACCGTTTTCGAAATAAACGCCTTTTTTTATTAAGTTGCGTATGAACAAATTATTATCGGAGTTTTGCAAAGTAGGTTTTGTCCAGGATAAAAACATCATAACTACGACCTGCAAAGGTGAAGTATTAATAAGTAAGTCTTTAATTTGGCTATAGTTCGTGTTCTTGTTGTGTTATTTTCGTTTAAAAATGCCGTGTCACAATGATTTTTCTAATGCTCAGATGCCGAATATGGTATGTGTGTATGCCCCAGAAAATTTTTGTAGTCGAAGAGCAGCGCAGCGTTATTTAGATCTGTATCCGCATAGAAGGCAGCCAAATCATCAAACATTTAAAGCATTGTACGATAGATTAGGCGAAACGAGCCCATTTCGTTCAAAAAACGTAAATACGGAGGGACCAAGGGTAATTGGAGCGGATATGGAAGATAAAATTTTGGTTCGTGTTACCGAAAATCCTGAAATCAGCTTAAGAAATATTAAGGTAGCCACTGGTGGAAGCAAATCTATGGTGTCCAGAGTTATATGCAAAAAAAACTGAAAAACTTCACTCCAGTTCAGAATCTTCTTTCCTGCAAGTTCCTGCAGTTCAGTCAATTTTTTAGAGAGCGCCAATTGAATGATTTCTGTAATAACATTTTATTTACGGATGAAGCCACGTTCACGAGGAGAGGTGTTTTTAATTGGCGTAATAATCATATCTATTCGATGGAAAATCCTCATGCTTTCCAAGAACACCATTTTCAACATAAGTTTTAAATAAATATTTGGTTGGTATCTTTGGGGTTGTTTGTGGGACCGTTAATTGCCAGCTAAGCTTGATGGAGAACGTTATCTAAATTCTTGAGGAATATCTACCCATTTTTAAAGATGTGCCCCCAAATGTTAGACTTGACAGTAGGTATATGCACGATGGTGCACCGGCACCTTAATCACTGCAAAATACTTGGACGATGTTTATCCTCATAAATAGATTGGTATAGGTAGTGAATATCCGTGGCCTGCGCGTAGTTCCGATCTTAACCCCTTAGATTTTTATTTCTGGGGCTACTTGAAATTACTTGTGTATAAAAATAAAATAAATAACCGTCAGGAACTGTGGCAAAAGATTGTGGAAGGAGTCAATACCATCAGGGCCCAAGAAGAATCATAATTTGGAGTGAGGCAAAATTTAAATAAAATAATTAGATAATGTGTCCTAGTGGATGGTGAACATTTTGAACATTTATTATAATCAATAGCTTTTTCTAACTTTATCGTTGTTAATTAAAAATTAGATTAAGTGTTCATGCGGAACCTGATAAAAAAGGCGTTTATTTCGAAAATGGTCTACTTTTTGGAGATCAAAGAAGTATACCTTTTTTGACTAAAATTTAATGCTCTTTTATTATTTTTACTCGCAAATGTGAGTACAGGGAGGTCAAAAAAGTTATGACAATTTTAATCACTTAATGTTGTTGTATGTGGCGCCATCTACTGGTAATGGCAAAATAGATATCATATTCGTGTTTTTCATTCCAAATAATAAGAGTACACCCAATTTCACTTTAATCTGTCCAGTGGATTCCAAAATATTTCAATAAATGTTTGGTAAAAAAATTTGTTTAACACCCGAGGAAAACCAATAACATTTTGCTAAGCGATTTGAGCTCAAACGCTTTATTTTCATGTCAGGTATCCTACATTAACCTATGTCCAAATAATTCGGGGGACCCTGTTATATATATATATATATATATATATATATATATATATATATATATATATATATATATATATATATATATATATATATATATATATATATTAATTTTAAAATATAATATATATATATATATATATATTTAATATATAATATATAATTATATATTAATATAAATAAATAAATATAAATATTTAATTTTAATAATTAAATTTATTATTTATTTAATAATTATATATTAATATATAATTATTTTTTATAAAATTAATTAATTTAAATTTTTT
>JAHBCN010019956.1:0-15487 GCA_019359885.1 Listronotus oregonensis
TCAGATTTTTTTTGAAAAAAAATTATTAATAAACCAATTTATTAAAATAGGTCCACAAGATGGCGCACCTTTTATTTAAAAAAAAAAATTTATAAAATTTTGAAAGTTACAGGTTAGGTTATAAAATTAAGAATGTTATTTTAAGCCTACCTAATTTCACATTAATATTAAAAAGGGTTTTTTTTTTTGCTACACCGCTAAGAGGGGGGGGGGAGATAATTAATTTTTAAGGTCTTATTTTATAATTTTTATTTGAATTTTCCGGGATTAACTCTGTTTAAAATTTTTTTTAGAAGAACATTAAATTCAGATTTAATAGCTTCTAAAATTTTTCAATAAAGTAGATAGTTAGCGGGTTTGCAAGTAGTGATGAGCGAAGGCTTGTTTTTTTGGGGGCGGGCAGCAAGACCAAGACCAAGACCAAGACCAAGACCAAGACCAAGGTTGCAAGACCAAGACCAAGACCAGGGGGCAAGACTACGCAAGACCAAGACCGACCTGCAAGACTTTGCTTTTCTGAAATTTTTTTTTAATATTGTAATATTTTATTTTTATAATAAATATACAGAGGTATTTCAAACAGACATGACAAAAACTGTGTCAAGAACTCCCAAAAAGGGGGCGATTATTTAATAAGTAAAAGTTTCTTAAATAAAATAATAATTAAATGATCACTTTGTTTTTTAGTTCTATGTTCTTTAACAACGATAACGAGTAAATTTAATAACACGTTTCAAAAATAATGAGATGGTGACTAATGGTCAGACAAAGCTTGCCCCCAAAATCGTCTACGACAGAAAAAAAAAGGGGGTACAAAAGTTATGAAGCTAAATATTACTTTATATTTTTATTTTTTTTTATTTGTATCAATACCCCGGGTTATCAAAAATGTTCAAAATCCAGAAATCTTTTTTTTTGTTTTAATGTAAGAAGTAGCAGCATTAGAGTGCTTCTTAAAATTAAGATAATGTGAAATTAATGGTTTAAAAAAAAATATATTTGCCATGTGATAAAGGAATACTTGTTATATAAATTTTAAAAAATCAAAAGTCAAAACAGAAAATAATATTTAAAACCATCTACGTCGACATTGTTTCTATATAACTACAATTTCCAGCATAATATACAGGGTGACGATTTTTTTTCGCCATAAATTTTTTATTTTGGGAAAAAAGCAAAAAAAAAGGGAGTTTTCTTGAGTGGCAGTGGATTGAAAAAAAAATTCTGGAATAGAAAATAATTTTACTTTTTATCCTTTTTTTTGTCTATATTTTTATGTTTTTTTTTTGGGCTTTCAAAGGTTTTAATTTTGATTTTTTTAATTTTATAGTTTTAAAAAAAAATTTTACAAAATTTTTTCAACCATAAAGTAAAAAGGGGTTTTTTTTTTAAAAAATGAAAGGGGGGTTTTTTAAAAATTTAAAAACCGGGCCAAAATTTTAAAAATTTTTTAAATTTAAAAAAAAATGTAAAAATAAATATTTTTTTTTTTCCTAAATTTTTTTGTTTTGAATTTTTTAATTTTTTATGTTTTTTTTTTAAATTTGTTTAATAATTTTTATAAGAATTCTAGTGTATATGTCAAAAAAAAATTTACATATTAGGTGCAAAAATATTTTAGTCCATGGCAGAAAAAGTTAAATCCGGGGCCCGACGTTAAAAAAAAAACCCCTTATTTAAAATATGTTTTTTTAACAAATAATTCAAATGTACGTTTAAGATTAAAATTATATATTTTAAAATGAAAAAATATTTAAGTATTAAAAAATATATTTTATTCAAGATGGCTTGTTTAAATTATTACTACCAAAATAAAGCAAGGCCAGCAAGACTCTTGCAGAAGACCAAGAACAAAACCGGGTGGTGCAAGACCAAGACCAAGACCTTTTTTTTTGGGAAGACTAAGACAAAAGGAAAACCCAAAACTAGCCCGGTTTGGGGCTTGGTCTTGTTTTTTCCATCACTATTTAAGAATATTAGTTTTTTAAGTTTTAGTAAAAATTTAAAGTAATATGTATATTTTTTATAGTGTTGTCCAATAGAAAAGGTTTTTCAAAAAACATTATTATCTTTATTTCTTTTTCAGTAATAGCGTATTAAGTATTTTAATTTAAATGTTTTTTTTAAAGTCAAAAATTTTTTTTATTGTACATCTTACTTTAAGGTTATTAAGAATAATTTACCAATAAAAATGAAGTAACGATATTAATAATCAAGTTTTTAAATTTTGTAAAATCCAAAAGGACTTGAACGATAGTTGTTACGAAAGGTACGGCCCCAGGGGGTACGGCTGTAAAAAAACATATGAATCAAAATTTTAATGTATAACTTTAAACCAATAAATATATTGATTTGGGATTTTCAACAAGAGAAGTTTTAAGGGGAAAAACTTGAGATATGAATAGCGATTGCCCTTGACGTCACACCAAATAAACTTTTGGTCGTTTGTGCCCCTAAAATTAATTCCTTTAAAAATTTTTTTTTAAAAAATTTTTTTAAAGAATTTAAGGAAAATTTTCCAAAAAATTTTTTTCCCTGGACCCTAACCCGAAGCGAACCTATTTGGAAAAAAATAATTTGAAAATAACCCAAAACCGACTGTATCTATATTATCATTATACATAAATTGCTACATGGGCTACTTTATTTTTTTTGGTCTTTTTATTTTTCGTAGGGTAGTAGTATTAAAAAAAAATCCTTAGCAGGCATTAGACATTTATTTGGCATAATGTGCTAAAAAAAAAGCCTACCAATATTATTTAGCGTTTCAGATATAACGGCTATTAATAACCCAGTAGTTGCATAAAACTGGACATAATATAATCAAAATTTGTCAATAAAAACGTCTCATCTTGTTATATTTTAAACATTCGCCTACTCATTTTTCTTTGATTATTTAAGCGATATTGAAGAAGTCAGTGACATAAAATTCTATAGTATGTTCAACCAGAAAATCTAAATTTGATTATAATAGCTATTTGAAATATTATAATATGAAATTATTTGGAACATAACTTTTATAAAGGTATTTTGTTACAATTACATATTAATTTTATTGCATTTTTAAATAACCTCTAATATTATACTTATGTATTACTTAAATTAAATATTTTTAAAGACTGTTAGTTTATAAAATTTATGACAATGAGTAATGGTTATACGCTTTTTTAAATCCTTTTATTTAAAAGAAAGGAAACCTTTTAAGACTCTTACTGCCCTGTGAAAAAGCCTGCTAGAAAATTTTGGTTCCAATAAAATTCTTATGGGTATATCTGGATCAAAAAATATCCAGATAAAATTCATCCTAACTTAACTGATAAATTCTCATAAAAAAATGGTTTTTTTTCTTTTTTTTTTTTTTGATTATGATTTCATGGAAAACTATACAAACAACATGAATATATTATTTTTTGGTAACTGTAAGTATCCGGAATTGCTGTTTCAAAACACAACGGTTTAAATAACTCCCAATTAAACATCGTAGTTTATTTGGATCTATTAGGCTTTTCCATAGGGTGTTTAACCCCCTCCCTAATTATACATTATATAGCAAACTCTTTCTTTTGTTTGTTAATTGTTCTTTTTTACAGTATTTTTCAATTTTAATATATTTTTTTTTATTTACTTAAATTGTTTCCCATTGGCTGTAATTAGGGCACTAATGTATATTTTTTATGTTAAATTTTTTCTATCTTATATTCAGTTTAATTCCTCAATTTGGTTCAACGATTACGCCCATTCTTATTCTCTTAGTACCACAAACTTTTCGGGGTTTTATAAGATACAGGCAACCGTCTTAAAAAATATGACCTTAAATTTGTACCTATCCTAATTTGCCTTTTTTGGATTTTTATGGGTGTGGTAAACAGGCCTTAGGATCAAATTAAATATCTATTTTTCTACCCATTTATCCATACACAAACTGCCTCCCAGATATCTTCATTAGGTGTCAGGGTTTTACGAATGGGAAATTTAATATTTGTATAAAAATAAAATTATTAAGCTTTTGGAGATTTATCATTTATGTTAGTATTTTCTTACTTCAGTCGACATAAATATTTTCTTCAACTATTAATTTTCGTAATATTTAAATGACAAAGAAAACAGTTGTTACTTAAAATAAATTTTTGTTGCCAGAAAAGTTTTTATACAATGGGACCTTTTCGATCTTGGTTCCAGAGTAAGGACCTAAAAAATCTAAACACTTAACTACATTTTGATGGCAAGCCCTAAGCCTGTTATCAAGAAAAACTTAAATGAAAAAAAAATGATAATTAAAATTAAAAACGTTAAAGTTTTAATATAAAACTGAAGATAAGGGGAATTTTTTGTTACATTTTATGACGTCATCTTATAAATGCCGTATTAGCTTAAAAAGTAAAATTTTATATGGGTAAAACTTCCAGATCATTAGCAAACGCATAAAGTAACATCGGACATAAAAATATGGCAACTTTAAAATTGTTTTAGTAATAAATATTGAAAATTAAAGGCTTCATTTTGACGTTCCAAGTGGAATAGTGTTTGGTCTTACAATTTTAAGGTCATATATCTTAATTATTAATAGTAATCCGCTATTTTTCACTATTTTTATTTAATTTGTTTATAAGGATCTTAGTATTATTTAAAGTATTTCAATCCTGTGTATGCACTTTCTTTTATTTTATTATTTTAACAAGTTTTATTTTTTAAAATATTAGAACGTTCCAATTTATTATGTGGTTGTTTCTAATACATGTTAAAAGGTCTTTTGATTTATGAAATTTTGTGCTTTTACTGTGTGTTGATGCTTTTTTATGCGTTCGGCTAATAGTCTTAAATTTCACCTATATAAAAACGTTATAAACTGTAACAAAAAGTTCTTAGACTTTCTTTTTAAATTTTTTATCAAAACTCTAACAATTTTAATTACTATTAAATTTGTTACTGATGTTTATCTCCATAAAGTTAAGATGAATGTTTAGATTATTTTGATAGTTTGGGTTTTGTGGGGGGGGAATTTTTTTTTTTTCTGATGATCTGCTGGTTATTAGGGGGCACACGCAGTCGCTTATCCCGGGACAGGAACAAGTAGTCCCATTATAAAAAAGTGGTAAGAACCAAAAAATTTTTTAAAACATGAATCCGCCACAACAATATCAACATATCTACAGTTAAAAACAACTTTAAGTAGTTTCCGAAAGCGCTTGAAATGGCGAAAAGCAGAAAAGTTGCACAAACAAGAAGGGCAAATCGTTTGTTCTTAGTTCTGATTATAATAATAAAATAATATTTTTCTTTAAACGTCAGTAAATTCGTCATTGCTTTACTTAACTTTCACTTTCCGCCGGCGGAGAAAAAAGGTTAAATACAACAAAAAATACTAAAAACAACAAAACACGCTCATCAACTAAATTTATAAATAAAAACAAATAATTTTTATTTATTACTTAATTAAAATTTAATGAAATTACTCAATAAATGCTCATTAATACTGAATTAAAACGCAATCGGACACTAATTAAAAAAAATATTGGTTTTTGTTACAATACTATAGCAACTGTTCACCAAAATCGGTCTAAACCGCCCTGCGAACCCACTTATCTTTAATAATTATTATTTTAAAAAATGTTTTTAAAATTAGTCGACGTTTAAAGAAAAAAAAAGAATATTTTTTTGGAGAAAAAGTTACTATGCATGGTTTCTCCTATTAAAGCCTCCTCAGTTTTCCTTCATATAAAATAATATACTATAATATGTTATAGTTTTATTTTATTAGGGAACCGAGTTTATAAATATAGTTTTAGGTAAAACATAGGACTTAGTTTACATATTATTTTTGAGCCTTCTTTTCTCAAAGGTGGTTTAGATGTTACACTTGCGGCAAAATCAATTTTGCTGTTATTTCGCAATTGTTTTTCTTTACCAATGAAATAATATGCATATAAATAAATTAACTTAAATAAATTAATAAGCTTATTTTTTTTAGTTTTATATTTCACAATTATGCTATTAAAATATGATAAAAAAAAATAAGAAAAAACACCCCATAACTTATGGCGCCCAACGGGGGCGTCAAATGTAAAATTTTTTGTTTTAACTTATTTTAAGTTTATAAACAAACTATATCAGTATCATCTTCGCATTTCTTCAGAAGGTTTCTTTAACAAAAAAGTGGCGAAACCTCTTAGCAACAGGTATTAAAGTATAGTTAAATATTATTAACTTATCGCTCTGGTGGCAGTCGTAAAATCCTCGCTAATAAAATGACTACCATAAAATCGTCTTTAATGGAGGTTTAATTTTAGTATCGACTTAAATGGATTTTAACGGGGAAAGCTTTGATTGTAAATTATCTTTAGATAGTTTTTAGCTGTTAAAAAGAAAAATTTGTTGCCAAAATAAGAAATCGGCATAGGTTCGTCTACTGATATAAAAATATTATTATATTTATCAGTATTGGGATTACAAGCATTATGCAAATTTTTGAGGCATTTAAGTTTAAAGTACTAATCTTCTGTGGGTGTCTAAAGTGGAGTAAGAGAAAGTTTATTAATTTATTTAAAAATGTAAAGTTTGGGGAAAGAACCTTTTAGGTAGCAGGTTCATAGTTTAGACACTCCAGTTATAAGGGAATAAACAAAGTGAAAGTTTCGAGGCATCTTCCATTAACTAAAAGAGGATGTATGAGAATATCACTGTGTGTTATTAAGTTTTTTGTGAGGGTGAAAGTAAAAAAAAAATATTTATTTTACGACTTAAATTACGTTAATAGTCTAATAATAAATTTAAGAAAACAGAAACCTATCTTATTTTCTATGAAAATAAGTACAATAAATAGGAGAATCTTTAGTTAACGAAACGAAAACATATTTTTTAAGACTATAGTACAAAATGGCTAAAAACGTAACTTTTTTATTACATAAGAACAGAAGACTATCATTAGAATTACAATTTTTTTTTAAACTTACAATTAAAAAATCCGCTTTTATGGTAGGATCCAGGTGTAAATTTACTATGCTTACTACGTTTACTCCTCAAAGATAATTAAAAAGACCAAATAAGCCAAACATTTGACAGTGAATTATATGAAATAGAAATATATTTTATTTTATACAAGCTCTAACGAAACAAAAAAAAACCTTTATAGTAAAAATATACTTTGGGGGTTTTTTTTTTAAGTTTTTTTTTCCCGAAAGTTTACTAGCTATACTGGGTGGTGCGTCGCCAAACGGAAGGATGTAAATTTTGGGGTTAATTATTGGTTTTCCTGTACATTTTACGAAAAAAATGTAAGAAAACAGATACCAGCCACCAGCAAACAATTTGTTATAAGGCTTTGTCAAATCTGACGTACAGCCGAATACAAGGAATGTTTATTTTTTCGTTTCATCAATCTCACAAGCATTACATTTAAAGTAAAAGACAAAATCAAATTTTATTACATTCTAACGAAATAGCGTTTTGTAGCAGGTTTAGATTCTCAAATTTTACACTTTTATAAATGACACTTTTTTAGTGAGCCCACAGAAAGAAGTCATTCAGTGAAAGATCAGGTGACCTGACTGGCCAAAGAATCAGGTACCGTAGACCAATAATATTGCCGTTAAAAGCATTTTCCAGTTACCCCTAACCATACGGGCATTATGGGCGGGGCAACCATCCATTTGGTACTAGATCATTTGATCTTCCCAAACAACTTTCTCAAGGCGGGTCCAATTTGATTTTGAAATAAGTCCAATAGGTTTCTGCTGTCAGGTTATAATCCATAAAAAAGGGTCCAATGATATGGTGTCCGATAATTCCCACAAATACATTTGTTTTTTGGGGATATTGTGTCCGAGTCTGAACAAAGCGATGTTCATTTTCTTGGCTCCAATACAGGCAATTCGAAACATTTGGTTTATTGTTAAGGTGAATGTATATTTATCGGTAAAACCAATATTTCTTAAAAAAATTCTATTGTTATTTTCTCTATCCATCATTTCAAAACAAAACGTCGTTCTTCGCTCCTCATCTCCTTCCTGCAGCTCTTGATGTTTTTCGAATTTATACGAATAATATTTGTGTTTTTTCAAGTGTGCCATACCGTTGTTTGATATTTATTTATCTCTTGCCCAAGAACCCTCGTACTAATCATTTTGTTTTCTTCCACACTCAGTAGAATAAAGATCTGTGTTTTCTCTTTTTTGGCTCTATTTTCGATATCCTAAGTTGAACATTTACAATTATTTAATACGGTTTACCTTTGGAAAACTTGAACTTAGTGACAATACGTTTAATAGTTGGAAATGGATAAAATTTTAAACTGAAAACATTTCAGATACTGCTTTAATTTTTTGGATTTATTTTTTCTTGAGATTGAATAGTTCATTATTATTTTTTAAAAAACTGACTGTCACTGATTTATTGACACTTTTCCTCACGTCAGGGACAATATTCATTTTACTAGTGCCTGTCTGGTTTTATCTGAACCGAAAATTTGGTAATTTTGCAATTACATTTATTTTAATAATTTAAGATTCGCTTATTAAAATTTTTAAAACTTCTCACATTTTTTCTGTAAAACCTACAGGGGAGTCAATAATCGACCCCCTTAAAATTTACATGGGATTTTCTATCTGCTCGGCGACGCTCCACCCGGTATATACAATTGTTTTTCTTGGTCCTAAAAAAAATTTTAAAAATTTTAACCCCATCTGATTATATGAGTGGTAAAGGAGAGAAAGTTTCGTTAAGAGTCATTTTCCAGGAATTCTTGTATCCATAACAACGTATATAGTTCCACTGTATATCCTTAGCCATGTGTATTTTTGTTATATATTGTTATAGTTATTTACCTAACAAGTGCGGAAAGTGATACTTTTCCGCACGCGACGGCAGTTGCACGAACGACGCGAAGCGGAGTTCGGGTAAGCCGTCAAGGGTGGAAAAGACACTTTCCGTACGTGTTAGGTATAACATTTTTTCTACGAGTGTGTAAAAAGTCAAACTAAACAACCATAAGATAATATTTTTTTTTACCATTACTACTTATTATTATTAACATTAATCGTAAAAGAACAGTTGGTAGCATTTTGCAAATGAATCGCAGAGGCAAGTTGTTGTGGGTAAGTTGCGAAGTTGTAGATTGCCGTTGATGTGCAATTGAACCGGTCGTCGTTACAGGTAACAGAGACACATTCTTGCTTGCACTAGTGCGGAAAAGTAAACCCTTGCAAATTTCCCACGTAAACAGGTACTTAAAATGTTTTTAATTCTGAAGTTTGACTTAGTATAATTCTATTATTGGCATAGTATTCTTTTATTTGTACAAATTAGGTGTAAAATCAACGAAATAATCGCTAAAAATTAATATTGTATTAAAAACATTGTTTCAAACATCCTGGAATATATTAAACTTGCTTGTCAGATATTTAGTTTGGACCGGTGCCGCGGCCGGTGTCCATATTATAAAAGATCAAAGTCATTAAAAGTCATCGATAATTAAAAGTGTCTTTAGTACATTCTAATCAGTATCGTAGATTTTGAATAAAAAACGTTTCCCATGGAGTCTTCTAACGAGAAATTACCTGAATCGAATCTCAAAGCAGCCGAAATAGCAAATTTAGATTTGTTGCCGTCCAAGTCGAGGCACAGGTACGAGAAAGAATCAAAAGTATGAAAGAAGACGTTTTTATGGCATATTTCGCGGAACTTGCTAAAACATGTAAACCCAATACCTTATGGTCAAGGTATTCCATGTTAAAAAGTGTCATTAAGATGGAAAAGAACATGGATTTAAGCAAATATTTCAAAGTTACATCATTTGTGAAGAAGTAAAATGTGGGTTTAGACCAAGAAAAACATTTTTGAAAGATGAAATAGCAAAAATTTATTAATGATGCTCCAAATGATGTCTATCTAGCAATGAAGGTAGCTACAATTTTCGGCTAGTTCGTGTCGTCGAGAAGAATTGATGAAAATTTTATTAGCATTGATGATATCGACGATAAGGGGAATCTTTTAATTGTAAATATTCCAGACTCCAAAAACAATTCTAGCCGAAGTTTTGTCATTTCCGAGGAAATTGAAAATGGAAAATATCTAGCTTTGTATAGAAAGTATTCCAGTTTACAAAAACCCGAAACACCACACAGAAGATTTTTTGTTAATTACAAAAGATTTTGTACTGGCCAGTGCACAGAAATAAATACTTTTGGCAAGATGCCCCTGAAATAGGGGCCCATTTACTCTTCCAAACCAGAACTTTACCGGACATAGCTTTCGCCGTTCCTGTACAATGTTAGCTAATTCTGGTGAAGGCATAACGAATATTAAAAGACTTGGAGGTTGGGAAATCATCATCTGTTGCAGAAGGCTATCTAGAAAGCTCTACAAGTTTCAAGAAGGACTTATCAAACAAAATATTATCCCAAAATGCATCTACCTTTGAACACAGCAAACCACTCAAGGCCCATTGTACCGTCTTCTAGCAAAAGAATGTGTTCTGTTACCTGTAACGACGACCGGTTCAATTGCACATCAACGGAAAACTACAACTTCGCAACTTACCCACAACAACTTGCCTCTGCGATTCATTTGCAAAATGCTACCAACTGTTCTTTTACGATTAATGTTAATAATAATAAGTAGTAATGGTAAAAATAAATATTATCTTATGGTTGTTTAGTTTGACTTTTTTACACACTCGTAGAAAAAATGTTGTACCTAACACGTACGGAAAGTGTCTTTTCCACCCTTGACGGCTTACCCGAACTCCGCTTCGCGTCGTTCGTGCAACTGCCATCGCGTGCGGAGAAGTATCACTTTCCGCACTTGTTAGGTAAATAACTATAACAATATATAACAAAAATACACATGGCTAAGGATATACAAATAAAAGAATACTATGCCAATAATAGAATTATACTAAGTCAAACTTCAGAATTAAAAACATTTTAAGTACCTGTTTACGTGGGAAATTTGCAAGGGTTTACTTTTCCGCACTAGTGCGGAAAAGTGATTATTTTCCGCACCAGTGCGGAGAAGTAACACTTTCCAAACAAAATTGCGTGCGGAAAAGTGCTGTTTTCCACACGCTAGGAGAAAAAATAATAATTTATACTGATTTTTTTTGTATTCTTATTAAGAAAAACTAAGGAAGCGTTCTGGTTACAAGTCAATTTAAGCATTTCATGTAACGATATTAATGTTTATTTGTTTTCCATAGTATACGACGTTAAAGAGTAAAAGTAAAAGTATGTAGGGTAAAGAAGGGCTTGCATTGCATATTCATAAAAATGTCTATATTTGTTGTGTATTGTACAATATTTATAAGGTAGTGTACTTTCTTAGCTCTCCCAAAAAAAACTTACAATTTATGCTTTTTATCTATATAAGTTAATTTAAAAATTTATTCCTACTAAAATAATATTTCTTTTTTTTAGGATAGTATACGGCGTATTTAATTTAGGAGCAGAAGTATTCTGTTCCAGAATACCGGGTCTCACAGCGAAACAAAGGGAGATGTGCAGATCTTCACCAGGTGAGCATACAGTAATCATTACTTCCAATTATTGTACCATAAGGCATTAATATGACAAAAAATGTATTGAAATCACACACTTTTGTTAGGTTTTTAAATTTTTTAACACATGAAGAAGGTGTTTTAGTAACACAAATTTTTATATCTTTATCTATCTGTTTATTATCAATAATTGTTTAATAACAAAAATGTTAGGAATTTATTAAATGTATAATCCACGGAAACAAAAATATTTACAGCAAAGTTTGGTTTGTCTTTCTTTCTTAAGCTATTGTTGTCATCAGAACAATTATATGCATTGTTTTCTTGTTATTAGTAAAATAGCCTGTATGGTGTGGTACAGATTCTGTATGAGTAGGTCTAACATATTTAATTCTTTTTTTTTGTTACAGATGCAATGATAGCCATTGGTGATGGCATAAGAATGGCCACCGATGAGTGTAAACACCAGTTTAGACATCAACGGTGGAATTGTAGTGGCATTGAGAATCCAACATCCTTCGGTCATGTTGTGATAGTTGGTATGTAGGTATTTTTTTTTGCTATAAATTACATATTTTGCCATAGGACTTTGGTTTTTTTGTCTCTTTACGTTGCAAATTATTTGTATGCATTTAAATACTTCTTCTCCGTAATTAATATACCTACGCATCAAAATAAGCATTACAAAAAAAAAACAATTTAAAAACTGTGTAATTTATATATACTCTTATTTACCTACAAAAGAGATTTAAACAGACTATTTTGTAGCTTTTTTTATAATATACATATCAAAAGTTAAGAAGTTTAGAACATATAATGTCTTATTTTTTTTAGCTTAGGGTGGTAAAGTTCAAAAATATAGTGTTTTTATTTAAAAAATGTGGATAAACAGAGACACATAAAATTTACGATAAATATTTATATTTTCCAAGGCAACAAATTAAAAATCATTTGTTACCCTAGAAAAGGGTTAAAATCGGCAATCCTCAATGGTGTTTTTTTTTATCACACGTTGTTGAATCATCATATTTCAACACCGCTGAGGATGCGGATCCTCGATGTATAGTTGGATCAGTATGAGAATGAAAATTCAGTGCTCTTTGAAAAGAAAAAAAAAACATTAAAAGTATCTTAAAAGGTTTGATTTGAACTGGCAGCCGCCAGTTTAAATCAAATCTTTTTAGCTACTTTTTATGTTCTTTTTTTTAGAGCACCGAATTTTTTAAAGCTACTGATTCAGCATTAAGTGAGTATTTAGGCACCTAGTATTACCGTGAAATGGGGTGAGAATTATCAATTTTAAGTTTATTTTTTTTATATTTTAAATATTTTTCTATTTTTTTATCTTTAAACACTTTAAGTATTATATTAAAGTCCAAAGAGTAATACTTTAACACTAGTTTTATTATAATTGTTCAGAAAATCCACTTATCTTATAAAAAAAGGGTGATTAATCTTAGACCGTAAATTGGGTGAGATTGATCACATTAATTTTGTACCATGAAACAGTAGTGCTTTTAGTAGAAAGTGATCACTCTCAACCCTGACCAATTCGGTCAAACAGTTTTTCGGATTTTTACAAATTTGATTACATTTGATCTTGCGGGCGGGGTCAGAATGATCACACTGTTCTTATTGTATTACCGTTTATTTATATAAGAAAACAAATTTTTTAGAACTAAAACTGTAATTCAGAAGGTTTAGAAAAATTAAGAAAATGTTTTTTAACATTCTTTTGTATTAATTTCTCCGCGAAAATGATACTTTTGTATCCTATCAGAAATCATCTCAAGGGTCGGATCTGGTAGTAAAGCTACTACTTCATTGAAGGGAACCGTGAATATGTCGTTTTCAATTATTTTGAAAATCTTCCGTGATTCTGCTGATTTAAGACCTTGGACTTGGATTTCTTTTCCTTCTAAAACTTCTTTTACTATGCAGACATAGCGAAATTCCGTCTTTTTCCGAGAACCAGAAAAAAATCTCACCAGCAGGAATTTTCCCTTCGTGATGTTTTCTAATGAAGGACAAAAGTATTTAACCTCTTCTTCATTTTTGTTAATATCAACATCATTGTCGCTGTCATCTAATTCAAGATTTTCATTTGCATCATCGTCACTGGACTCCTCGGATGGTTTTGGGGCTGAAACGCTTTGACCTGGTTCAGCTGTTAACAGTTTTCTTTTACGTCGAGATTTTTCAGAGTGGGAATTGTACTCAAGTCTTTCGAAAAATCTGTAAGAGAGCATCTAATTTCGTCTTCGTCAATATCGTCTTGTGGCAGCTTTTTAAAAACTCGATTGGGGTTAAATGGTGCTATGCCAAATGCTTTAAAACCAGAAATTAATTTTCTTTTTATAGCACCTTTCTCTCCTTCTGGTTTCTTAGGTGGTACTTTATCCATGTTCTCAAGTGTTTGCTTCAACAGCTTAGGAAATTCATTTTTTGGAATGCCAGAGGTTTTGGAACTTTGCATTTTCCACGATGTTAAAGTCTTCCTCCAGCTTTCTTTTAAGGGTCTGAAGAATGCGACATCCAAGGGCTGACAAATATTGGTAGAGTTGCATGGCAAGCATGTAAATATTATATTATTTTCTTCACACTGCCGTAAAACATCTGGATTAAAATGCGATGCTAGATTGTCCCCTAATAACACCTTTTTTCCTTCAAGTCGTCTAGCGTGTGGTAAGAAACAAGTGATAAACCAATCATTAAAAGTTGACATATCAATCCAGCCATGAACAACATGGTTGTTCGCAGCATGGGCTGCCCTTGGGACCATTTTCTGTCCAAGTATCCCATAAACTTTCCGCCTTATATATGACGTAAGGTGGCAGAAGTGTACCTGAGGCGGATCCACAAACCATGATCGAAGTAGCAGATTTTGAATGGTTACATACTTTTTCGAGGTATTTGGTACCTCTTCGGTAAATGCACAATTTTTTCCCAGGGTCATCTGAGACATTGGACTCGTCATAATTAAAAATATTTTCGACGGGAACGTTTTCAATTATTTCTTTTAAATTGTTAATTTTTTAATCAGCTCGGGGGATATTTTGCTTGCTTTTTTTAAAAGTTTGCTAATCTTTTACCGGCAATACCTTGATGCCTCCTCAACAAGCTATTTACCCAGTCAATTTCAGGGATATTTTGCTTAAATCGAGATACACTTCCACCACTTTTGTTCAAAAAACTTTTGACGAACATTCTCAAATCCATGGCGCTTAGTGGATATCCCCAGTCTGTAGATGTAAGAACGCTGTTAATAATGGCCATTTCTTCTTCATATGTAAATACAGATTGCCCACCTGTTTTCTTAATTTTTCTTCCATGGTACTTGTTATTTAACGTTCCGTAGGCCAATCTGTGGTTTTTTGCGGCTCTTCTTAGCGGCAATCCATTTTCAAACACATCGTTCAATGTCTGATTAACTTATTCTTCGTTAAAATGGCCATACGTTCTACTGCCTAATTTTCTTTTGTACGTTCTTACTATTTTGGCTGATATTCCTAAGTCTGTAAAACATATTACAAATTAATTTCTGGAACAAATGTATAGTGAGGTTAGATTAATCACCTGATCAATGTCACCCCATTCAATATTATCCGCCATCTTTAAAAAACTGCCTTTAGTTAAAATACTAAATACTTAAAATTATTATCTCAATACCATACAAAACAATTCTACCACACTAAAAATGACGAACTTACCTCTGTTTTTTCTCTACCATCAAAAGTACCCGAACTTTAAAAATGGGCCAAAAATTATGGGTAACTTCAAAGCAACAGATCTTCCTTCCGATGTTAATTGCAAAGTAACAACAACGTGAACTAACCTTAGATAAGTCCAAAGAAATAATTGTCGCCACGTTCAGCAACTATTTTACATTATTGCCAGTTGTATCTGCATATATGTGATACAATGACAAATGATCAATGTCACCCCGGCTGATCAGTCTCACCCCACTTTACGGTAGAAAATTTTTTATTAAAAAAGTGT
>JAHBCN010019957.1:0-15551 GCA_019359885.1 Listronotus oregonensis
ATTTACTCCAGCTAACTCCTCCCCGCACTTTGTTTACCTTAACTTTACGAAAAACAGGTCAAATTAAATTGACAAAAGACATACTTGATTACTTTATTTTAGCTAAGAAATGTACACTTTGTACAAAACCTTTCCTTTACTTGGTCACAGAGAAAAGATGGGATAGCCAATTTTCTTGTGCTAACACGGAGAAGGTAGCATTAGCTACCATGAAAACTGACATTTTATCAAATTATTTAAATAAAACATTTCGATAATTTTTCCGAAATGCGAGAAAATTTGCTGCTATCTAAACCAGAATCTTTTTTGCTTGTTAGCGCTTTTACCTCGCTCTATGGTCTATTTACTTGACGCGCGCGTGACATACTCTGACCACGCTCCTATTCCGCATCTGTCCAATCCCCGACGGGCCCGAGCTCTGGTTGGAAGCGTCGAATCGCTACGTAATCACAAGCTCACGAATCATATCGATGTGTTAGCGTTACATACCGACGGACGGCTTCCTTAGTTTCATCATTTTTAGATCGGTAAACTAATTTTTAAGAATGATTTAAATTTATTAAGGCGGTGTTGTGACGATTAAAAGGGAAATCTACTGTTTAAATTTAGATTTTATTATTTTATAAAGATTCAGAAAGAAAGTTAATGTATTTGTGGCTATAGAAAAATAACTTCCAGGTTGCAAGATATGTTTCTGCATTACTATAAATAAAAAGCAAATATCTTATTAACAAAAAAGATATTTTTTTCTTACAAAAAAACGTATTTTCTTTATTAAAGGGTTTTTTAGAAAAATAAAATGTCCGAAGTATGTTCGTCATACAAAGCCTTCGTGGGTTGTTATAAAGGTAAACAAGAATATGCCAGTTTTAAATTTTTACCAATATTTTGAAAATAATCTTAAGTGACTCACTGTTTTAATTAATTTTGTAGTTCTTATCTTTAAAATGTATTCCATACAATGTAGTAATTATTTTAGAGATTTATTATGCCCATTTTGTGTTTCACCCAACCTATTGCATTGCAAAAAAATGTATATAAGTTGGGTTTAAAAAGTATATAAAATTGTGCATCAGAGCTGGGACGGATCCTTTCAAAAAGGAATCGATTTACGAATCCGGATCCTCGTAAAGGAATCGAATCACCAATACGAATCACGATTTGTTTAAGGATAAAAGGAATTGAATCAGGGGAATCGATTTAGCCTCATTTTGAAGTGCCGTAACTCGTAGCTAAATTAGTTTTTGGTAAATATTCTTCAAATTTAAATATGTTATTAATGAGATCAACATGAATCCAATAAAACATTTTTTCGAACTGTATTTCAAAACTTGCGATGCTAGATCTTCATAAGTTTTTAAATGTGATTCTTGAAATAACCTTAAGCTACTTATAAATGGGACATGTCATTGTAATTTTACAGGAAGTTTTACCAGTACCGTTTAATAATTTTTCTGCTTACGAAATATAAAAGTTTTAAATTAATTTTTGGATGACACCTTAAATAGAAATAATTGTCTTTTTTAAAAGTGCCTCGGGGCTATCTCAAGGATAACAAAAATTATGAAGATCGAGCAATCAGAACTTTAAACGTAAATGAAAGTAAAACAAACATATTTTAGTTAAAAATCAAATATTATAGTCTAAGAGCCGAAGAGAGATCGTTCTTTTCCCATCTGTTAACCGAATAAAACCCATTTTTTTGTAATCTTACACATAAACAAATGCATTTTGACTATATTGCCTATCAAAATATGGTCAAGACTTTTTTTAATTAAATTAACTTTAATCAACTTTTTTTTTTAAACTTTGACTATGTGATAACTAAATAAATTTTGTATAGTTCGAAATTTTGAACCGTACAAAACATGCCTAGCTGATCTTGCCCGCTCATTTTTAGTCAAGACTATCTGGCAAGAGCAGTAACTTTTCGAAGTGACAACTAATAAACTTATATTTTTTTTAAATTGACAATTTGATACATTTACGTGAACACATTATAACTATTTTATCAACAACTTAATATTTAATATAGAGGTACTAAATTATTCGCTGAAATCAAATGTTAGTAATTGTTGGTTTATTTTTAATTTTCTTATGTAAAATTGTAAAAATTTAGTTAAAACTAAATGGAAAAAAATGTTGTACTTACTTTTTACGAAAGTTTTAAACTCTTTTCTATATTTACTTTTCAAAACTGTTATTTTACCGTAACAAACGGAATGATAACCAAAAAATTTTAGAGATTCTTTGGTTAGCTGAATATCCTTGTATTTAAAATTTCTTTTTTTCGAAAATTCAACATTTATGAGCAGTTTTTAAATGTCTCATCATTAAAATCAATAACAGAATTTTTTTGGTAACACACAAAACACTTTTTATCTATTTTTTTTAATTTAAATTTTTAGTGTCATTATAAACTTCAAAGCTTGACAATAGGTCACTTAAACATTTTTTTGCTGGCAAGAATATATCAACGCGTTTTATATTTAATTATCTTTATTTTTAAATTATAATAGTCACTTATAAAAAATTACCTGTTTGCCAGATAGTCTTGACTAAAAATGAGCGGGCAAGACCAGCTAGGCATGTTTTGTACGGTTCAAAATTTCGATCTATACAAAATTTATTTAGTTATGACGTAGTCAAAGTTTAAAAAAAAGTTAATTAAAGTTAATTTAATTAAAATTAGTCTTGACCATATTCTGATAGGAAATATAGTCAAAATGCATTTGTTTATGTGTGAAACTGACAAAAAAATGGGTTTTATCCGGTTGACAGATGGGTGAAGAACGATCTCTCTTCGGCTCCTCTACTATTAGGTGTGTTTCCTTATCTTAATCTTAATAGGCAGATGTTTTAAAAATCTTTATCTTGATTTCCGAAAATCAATGTGATGCTGATAAGATTAGGTAAAAATTTGGAAATTTGAAATGAAAAATTTAAAATGCTCATTTTGGCATTTATAAACCAATTTGCCTCAAATTCGGCATATAGGCATTTTAGGGGAGCTAGGTCAAAATTTGAAAATTAAGAATCTTGGTTGAAAATTTGGAAATTTAAAATAGCGTATTCAAAATGGCGGATTATGGCATTTGTCTCAGATTCTAAATATAAGGAATCGATTTATTTTTGGAATCGGATCCTTTCAAAAAGGAATCGATTCCGAATCATTTTAAAATTATGTAATGGATCCGGATCACGAAACCTATTTTTAAAAAGTAATCGATTCCTGGATTCCATTCTAAAAGAATTCGATTTCCACCCAGCTCTGTCGTGCATAATTAACATAATGACGCAATTTTATGCAAAATTAGAACACATTTTGTGATTATGGTTTCAGTCACAAAATGTTTTTGGCGTATGTGTAGCGTAAGTTTAAAAATAAACCAAAATGATGAATGAATAGTTATATTTTATTTTACTTTTTCTAACTGGTTTTACCTCTAGAAGATATTTTATGCTTTAACTATGCCTTAAAATGACAATAATGAAAATATATTGCCTTTACGCTAGGTAAAATGCAACAGGGGGTATGAAAGTCCCTGACAAGAACACCGCATTATTATCTAATATTTTCCACTATAACGGGTGCATTAACGACATGGTCTACCTGCAAAATCGGCTCCCCTGATACGATTTTATCTTCATGGACCTGGTTTCGTAGCCGATGCATATCTTAGTAAATCGATTTTGCTTAGGGACGACATTAACAGCACCAGATAACTTATTTTATTTGAATCTTTAAGCCTTGTATTAGGTTTGTCGAAAATTTACGATAAGAATTGGGTAGCAAAATACATATAAAATGAAATATGACGAAAAATAGAGTGTTAGTTAAAAAAATTATTATATATTTTCTTCTAACGTTCGTGAAACGTGTGTCATTAAGAAAGTCATTAGAAAGTACATAAAAAATAAACATTAAAAAAATCGGTTTTAATGTAACTGGTTTCACACTTTTAATTGAAAAATGCAAAAAAATGTTCACACTTCTTGTTTAAAAAAAAGGGTCCATTTTAAATACCCTTATTAAAAACTTTTATGGTCAATTTATAAACTAAACCTTCGTTTCTTGTTGCCAATAATGTTACTGTTAGCAAGGTAAACTTTTATCATTTCATGTTACCATTCATACACGACGCCACCGCTGTCGTTCGCAGTTTAGTTGCTTTTCTATGTTGTGTTAACGTTTAAATAATTTTCAATGAACATAAACCAGAAAGTGCATAAACACTAACAAAAGGAAAAATGATTTAGTGACAAGTGACAATACTGACACTGACAATCAAACCTTAAATTAAATATTAGGTATGCTAACATCTAGTTTATAAATTAAACAATTTATGAACAGCAGCGGCAACAGTACAGAAGAGGAGAATCCATGGTCTTTTATCAATAGTTTTAAAATATTCAGGTATAAACTATTTTATTGGATATATGCGCTTAAAAGAGTGAACCGGTAGGTTAGAACAGAAAAAGTATTGACTAATACTAGCATTAAACGAAAATAATGTTTTTTCCCTGGAGCCATCTTGATTTACTACCGGAGGCAGCGCAGCCTCCGGGGCTTTTTGTTTTTAATCTCCCATTTTTTTTATACTAATCATCCCACTAATCTTGTTCCTTTTATAATATTCCTGTATAACCCCGAGACTCGTTGGTTGGTTTATTCCTGTGGACTCATTTTCGGTTGCCCAAATAATGCATTTCTTTTGCTATTTAACGCTTTACATTCGCACAGGATATGGTGGGCTGTTTCTTTCCCCTCACCGCACATTCTGCAACTTGGATCCCCATTTTATGATCCTTTTCTGTGTAGGTGTCCTCTTATGCGAAGTATATTATTGTAAACGTTTTTAACAGTTATACCGCAAAGACTATAGCAATAAACCATATGATCTGTTTTAAAAAGCGGCACACATTTGCAGTTACAGAAAATTACATTACTGAAAATTATTTTGGTTTTATACCAATAATAGCACTCCATTTACCACCCAAAGGTTTAATTCCGTGCACCATAGATGTTGATTGTAGAATATATTGTGCATTTGTGCTTGATGCCCTTATTTAAATCGATGTAATTTAATCAGACACCAGATTATTCACTTTTTAGTTCAAGCCAAACTATTTAAAAGCAATTAGCTGTAAATATATGTGCAATCACCCAAAAAGGCAATTAATGACCAAACAATAAAATTACATTACCGGAACTAACCAGGAGTGAAAACAACCAATCGCAACTAACAAGAACTAACTAGAACTAACCGAAACTAACCAAATTTAGTGGTGGTATTATTTTGATGACAGGAAATATAGTTTATTTAGTGACAGATCTACTACTTTGGGAGCACAGTGATTATTTCGAGCATGAAATTTTTTCTGCATATTTTACGTAATTAATTATATATTTATTTTTTTAGACTACCAACTTATAAGTTAGAGTGCATAATTTTGAAAACAAATACATTTATTTGGCATAAAAATTAAGTTTTTAATTCGATGTAATAATAGGAAATTAATTTTAGGGACAAAAATTTATTATGGTGACAAAAAATATTCCCAATTTCATTTTTAAATAATCGCACATTGTTCATTATGGAACTTCATGTAATTTGTAGAATTTTATACTATACAAAATTTGGTTCTAGAACATTTTTCAATAATTCTTAATCTAATCGCCCGTTACACCAACAATTTCAAGAGACCCTTAGCGTTAAGTTTTCCTGTAATCTCCAATGTAGCCAATCACATTGCTTGTTTTGTCGTTTGCTAAGGGTTACTTCAAATTGTTTCCAACGGGCCATACTATCCGTTTTGAGAAGTTTAATGATAATGTTCTTTTCCATACGTATTATTAATTTCTTGGTCTTCTTGACTATAGTAAGATTTTTACTCCTAACAAATATGATTAATAATTTAATAACAAATATATTAAATAATATTAACAAATCTCGTAAATCAACACAAAATGTTGCTAGCGCTGGAGGACCGTCGCATTGATCATCAATATACTTCCCTACTGAAAAACATATACAAACGGGCGAACTGCATGTGTAAGGTTACATGCAGACACAAATAAATTCTAAATCGAAAGGGGAGTTTGTTAGGGCGAAACAATATCTCCGAAACTGTTTACCACCGTATTGGAATATGCCTTTAAAAGAGTAAACTTGGAAGAAATGGACATAAATATCGACGGAGAGCTGTTGAGCCACATGAGGTTCGCTGATGACATTTTCATAAACTGCCGACAGTATCGACCAAGCACAGACTATGTTGGAGAGCCTTCATGAACCGTGCAAAGAAGTCGGTTTAAAAATGCATTTTACAAAGACGCAGTGCATGTTCAACCTTGTCATGAGCGAAAATATGTCAGTTGACGGTAGGAGTATTGAGCAGGTTGCCTCATATAAATATTTGGGACACGAAATCAGGATTGACCGTGATAATTAAACCTGCGAGCTGAACAGGAGAATAGATTTGGCGTGGGCGGCACTTGAAAAGCTTTGCGATGTTTTTAAATCAAACATCAACATACAATCAATGTATACTGCCAGTACTAACATATGGACCAAAAACGTTAACGCTTACCAAAAAAATGGCGCACAAGCTGCGAGTTGCTCAGAGATCTATGGAGCGGTCAATGCTGGGACAGTCTCCGAGAGCAGGATACCCAATTTGACTATACGGTATAGGAAGGGTGTGACCGATGTCATAGAGAAAGTTGAAGTGGAACTGGGCTGGCCATTTGGCACGAACAACGGATGGAAGATGGTTAAATCGAATTCTGGAGTGGAGACCAAGGCATATTAAGGAAATCCGGGGAAACTGAATACAGGACGCACAAGACCGAAAACGGTGACAGACACTAAGGGAGGCCTATGTCCAGCAGTGAGGGGACGGCTGTTTGATGATGATTGATGATGGTGAACAAACATAATTAAAGGTACACGTTTTTAGAAATTCGATAAAAAAACCTATGGTAAACTTTAGATCTTATCTTGGAAATAAAAAACCGCAAGATAAAAGGTTATTTGGGCAATGCAAATATTTTTTTAAATAACAACAGATAAAACTTTATAAATAATGGTGAACTCCAATATTTATTTTAGGAATTATATAATTTCTATACGAAGATTATATGATTGTACTTTATAAGTTCAATTACTCTCCTTGTAAGGCACATCCTTAAAGTTTGTTATACTTTACTGTTTAAATATATTTTTAAATTTACTGGCAAGGTACATGCATAAAATACATTTTTAAAAAATGCACAAAACAAAGGTTGTGTAGTCCTTACAAAAACAAAGTTAAATATACATTTTTTAATTGTTCCTTTGCACTACAATACCTAGTGAATCTGCAATAAATGTATAAAACGCAGTACTAAAATATCCATTTAAAAATTAAAATATACATTCTAACTGTAGGAAAATGTCCTCAAGAAAATAATGCTAAAAATATAGTAAAAGCAAAAATTGGAGAAGGTACATTAAGGAAATGTAAATAACGACGTTAAGGTCCCATTATTTAGTAAAGACGCTTTTACCGCATTTCTCGAAGCTTGTCACAAGCGCCACCTGCTCTCTTCTTTAAACAGTTATATGTATGAAAAGCTGTCGTTGATTACGTTAACATGGTGTTAGATTACTTACGTATGCACTATCTTCATGTATTATAATTTAAAATTTAATTCGGGGCTTTAAGATGTTAAAATATTCCATTAAATAATTGATTTTTAAGTGGAGCACGGATATATATATATATATATATATATATATATATATATATATATATATATATATATATATATATATATATATATATATATATATATATATATATATATATATATATATATATATATATATATATATATATATATATATATATATATATATATATATATATATATATATATATATATATATATATATATTGTGACGATATCCTTTATACCTATACACCTATATCAATATATATACAACTATTTTTTTATTTTATTTATTTATTTTTTTTATTAATATGATGTTATTTTTATTATTATTGTAAAGGTTTATCTAAAGGAATATCAAACACAATGTTGCATACATATATATAGAGATTATTAGAAATTATTTATTAAGAAATATTATTATTATTACTATTTTTTATACTTGTTTTTTTTATTCTTCCCTATACATATGTACAGTGCCTTCATTAATGTTTGTAAACCACGTGACCACTCGATTTTGGTTTGTAAAAGTGGCCCCACTGCTTGGTTTCTTTCCTATTTACAATGTTGCCACGATGGAAAAAAATTTCATAAAGTTTTTGCCGGCAATTATTTTTTTCTGTGACAATTTACCAGCTTCTAAACTCCGAACAAAGCAAAAAATGTGTAAATCATTATTACTGATTATAATAACCTCCTAAAATTTTAAAATTCCAAAAAATCAGAATCAGTGCAGGTCAGTGGTCCAAAGAACACACCTTTTATGAGGAAAAATATTAGTGTTGGCAACACAGTAAGCTCTGTTTCAACAGTAGACTTGACTGACACTACAGACAGACCATTGTTGGCATTAGCGGTATTTGGTTTTTGGATAGTTTTTTTTGGAAAAGTTTTGGATTTTTTTGATCAAATTATGTTTGAAAACGAACCTTACAAGCTTGAAAAAAGTTCTTTTCAGAACTACTTTTCATATTTCGAGTTTTAAAGGTAAGTTACATGTGTTTTGTTATTGAGGTTACGTAAATAAAACTGTTTTGTTTACTTTTAGAAAATGTTTAAAATGTGGACTGTGGAACAAGATGCCTTTATAATAATGGCACATTTTAGAAGTGCAACTCGTAATGAGGATGGAACTTGGTCATTCTCTCCAAAGTTGCATGGACCAGTTTAAGAAGGTTTCCTGACAATCTTGTTGAGTATAAAACATTGTCCATCACAGACATGTGCTAATCAATGGCTTTGAAAACAAGAATTGCATTTGTAAGGGCCAGTCCACTGGAAGGCCTACCGTGCTTACAAAACCTGTTCTTGATATACAAGCTCGAATGGAGCACATTTCCAAGAAATCAGTGGAGAAGTTGTCTACTAAGTCCGGTAAAGATACTATTTTAAATAAAAATTGAAATTAATGTTTACAGTGCCATATTTTTTTTTTTAGAAATGTTTGTTAGTTCTTGCCATAAAGCACTAACCAAAAACTTGGAAATGCATCCATATAAGGTCACAGTATTGCAAGAATTCCTTTCACCAGATTTTAGAAAGAGGGTGCAGTTTTGTCAATGGTTTGATGAGATTCTTAACAATGAATGATGTTTTGAACCGTACTTTCCTCATTCTAACATTTTTCATTTAGGTCAAGAAAACTTAAAAATTTATTAAAAAAAACTTAATTTTTGCCTTTCTGATCTTATTTCGTAATTTGTTAGAGATACTACGGTAAATTTTAAAAAGTATACCTAATTAATTTATAAGATTTTAAGAATTGTTTAATAATTTTTGTATTATGAAGGATATTTAAAACTAACTCTCTTCCAAAGTGAAATTTTTTTAAAAAATAATTGATTTAGGCTAACCTAAAGTCTATCTCTTATTGTTTTTTGTTCCCACGAAATAGATTTGAATATAAAATAATAATTTTAGTGGATTATTTGCCTATTCTGCCCTCCTCAATTAAAATGCCGTATCTACAGACAACATGAATCTGAGAAAATGCGGTTTGAAGTTTATTGCTTGGACTCCTTACTATTTTTTCGTTTATTTAATTTAAAAATGTGCTATAGTAATTTGAGTAACACTCAAAATATTTAATTTAAAAAAAAATTGTGTTACCTCATATAGTTTTCTCAAAAAAGCACTTACGGCATTTTCATTAAGCACTGGATTCATTATGAGGTGTACCCATAATGCCGTATCTGCAAATAAATAAAACTAACACTAAAAAAATGAGACAGTCTTACTTTTTATTAGCTACATGTAATAACAAAAACGAAAAAATACAAACAAAGACTACAAATAGTCTGAAGAAATAATAAAACACTCAAGAAACAAATTGCAACTTGAATAAAATCTGATACCATTATAATAATTAAAAATATTTTTTATATTTACGCTAACACTAAAAATCACTCCCTTCTTCAGGGTCTGCTGAAATAGGAAGACTTTCCCAAAACGTTTTCTTGTTTTCCGGAAAAAGATCGCCTAACTTTTTGAGTAGATTCTGCTTTTTCTCTAGAGATTCCTCTGGGTCGCTGAAGAGAAGAAACAGGCATTAAAAGTTGTTTTTTTTTTCATTGCTTTATTCTGCAAAAAATCAAGCGTTTGTAGTGAGGGTTCATTAAAGCTATTGCGATATTTGAGAGTGGTTTTGCCACGTTCAGCCACAATTTAAACCATATCTGAAAGATATGGACGATCTTTTCCAGTTTTGTTTAGCTTTCCGAGAGAGGTGAAATTTTCCCAGTTATAAAAGTCATTATAATTCATTTTTTTCACATTCACATTTCCTTTGCATGCGCTGCCAACTGCATCAGCAAAATCATAAATTTTCTGTTTTGCCTTCATTGCCAATTCTACCTGGTGATGAAAACTATCGGCAGACATAAATGTGTGGCCCGGCACGAAGTAATTGAAAGTTATTGTATTAGCGGATATCTCATGTAAGTTAATCATTCTGACTAAAAATGTAAGCATGGTCCAATTCTTATTCTGACTTGCACAATTGTCCATCCAGATTATAATAGACTGAGCATCTCTATGTAGTTTGCTACGCTGTCTCAGCAAATACTAATGTCAATTCATAATAAAAATGCCGTGTGTGCTTGTTACTCGATTAAAACGCCGTATCTACATTTCGCGCTATGCAGATACCGTGTTTTAATTATGTCACAAGCAAATACGGCATTATAATTAAGAAATTGGTTCGATTGTACAGATACGGTAAAGTGTTTTAAGTGTTTTTACCAGTTAATTGTTTAGATACCGTATTTTCAAGTTGTAAGATGATAAAATAATATAATAGGAATCCATATATGTAAAAATTTCGTTTTTTTTTGTTGTTGTAGATACGGCCTTTTAATTGAGGAGGGCAGTATTGTGGTTAGTTGTGGTCAGTTGTAGTAACTTGTCTAGATAAAAAGGTATATAAATATCTTTAATAAGACGAAAAATAAAGAATAATTTGATTTTAAGAAAAAAATTCTAACATTTTTCATTTAGGTCAAGAAAACTTAAAAATTTATTAAAAAAAAGTTAATTTTTGCCTTTCTGATCTTATTTCGTAATTTGTTAGAGATACTACGGTAAATTTTAAAAAGTATACCTAATTAATTTATAAGATTTTAAGAATTGTTTAATAATTTTTGTATTATGAAGGATATTTAAAACTAACTCTCTTCTAAAGTGAAACTTTTTTAAAAAAATAATTGATTTGGGCTAACCTAAAGTCTATCTCTTTTTGTTTTTTGTTCCCACGAAATAGATTTGAATATAAAATAATAATTTTAGTGGATTATTTGCCTATTGTGGTTAGTTGTGGTCAGTTGTAGTAACTTGTCTTGATATAATGATTTTTAATAAGACGAAAAATAAAGAATTATTTGATTTTAACCAAAAATTTCTGTACAAAAGGGGAAAAAAAAGGTTTTATTCATGTAATTTTTGCAATTTTTTTTTGTTTTAAACAATTTGATTTATTTTCTTAATAAATATAATCAGAAAAGCAAAAATTAGATTATTTTTAATAAAATTATAAGTATTTCAAAAAATTTTTTTAGATAAAAAGATTAATTTAGTATCCTTTATTCATTTATTAGGTTTTTAGAATTGATTTCTAACTAACCGTCATTAAAAGTAAACAATTTTAGAAAAATATTTTGATTTTGGATAACTTAAACACTATTTATTATTATTTTTTGTTCTCACAAGTCACTTGCTGTTAAAAAATTATAATTTTCTTGAATTGTTTGCTAATTTTTATATGGACAAGTAATAAAAACACTAAAAATTCTAGGATGACTTTAATTTTTTAAATAAGTAATTTTTTTTTATTTATTATTTTTTTCAATTTAAACAAAGCATTTTGGGTTAAGTAACTTAAAATTATTAAGCAGAGACTGACTGTTTCCTTGAATATATCTTTTAACTTCTCATGCCCCCTTTCCAATTACTATTTTAAGAAAAAAATTCTAACATTTTTCATTTAGGTCAAGAAAACTTAAAAATGTATTAAAAAAAAGTTAATTTTTGCCTTTCTGATCTTATTTCATAATTTGTTAGAGATACAACGGTAAATTTAAAAAGGTATACCTAATTAATTAATAAGATTTTAAGAATTGTTTAATAATATTGTGGTTAGTTGTGGTCAGTTGTAGTAACTTGTCTTGATATAATGATTTTTAATAGGACGAAAAATAAAGAATTATTTGATTTTAACCAAAAATTTCTGACAAAAAGGGGAAAAAAAAAGGTTCTATTCATGTAATTTTTGCAATTTTTTTTTTTTTTTAAACAATTTGATTTATTTTCTTAATAAATATAATCAGAAAAGCAAAAATTAGATTATTTTTAATAAAATTATAAGTATTTCAAAAAATTTTTTTAGATAAAAAGATTAATTTAGTATCCTTTATTCATTTATTAGGTTTTTAGAATTGATTTCTAACTAACCGTCATTAAAAGTAAACAATTTTAGAAAAATATTTTGATTTTGGATAACTTAAACACTATTTATTATTATTTTTTGTTCTCACAAGTCACTTGCTGTTAAAAAATTATAATTTTCTTGAATTGTTTGCTAATTTTTATATGGACAAGTAATAAAAACACTAAAAATTCTAGGATGACTTTAATTTTTTAAATAAGTAATTTTTTTTAATTTATTATTTTTTTCAATTTAAACAAAGCATTTTGGGTTAAGTAACTTAAAATTATTAAGCAGAGACTGACTGTTTCCTTGAATATATCTTTTAACTTCTCATGCCCCCTTTCCAATTACTATTTTAAGAAAAAAATTCTAACATTTTTCATTTAGGTCAAGAAAACTTAAAAATGTATTAAAAAAAAGTTAATTTTTGCCTTTCTGATCTTATTTCATAATTTGTTAGAGATACAACGGTAAATTTAAAAAGGTATACCTAATTAATTAATAAGATTTTAAGAATTGTTTAATAATTTTTGTATTATGTAGGATATTTAAAACTAACTCTCTTCTAAAGTGAAACTTTTTTAAAAAATAATTGAATTGGGCTAACCTAAAGTCTATCTCTTATTGTTTTTTGTTCCCACGAAATAGATTTGAATATAAAATAATAATTTTAGTGGATTATTTGCCTATTGTGGTTAGTTGTGGTCAGTTGTAGTAACTTGTCTAGATAAAAAGGTATATAAATATTTTTAATAAGACGAAAAATAAAAAATAATTTGATTTTAACCAAAAATTTCTGTACAAAAGGGAAAAAAAAGGTTTTATTCACGTAATTTTTGCAATTTTTTTTTTGATTTAAACAATTTGTTTTATTTTCTGAATAAATATTATCGGAAAAGCAAAAATTACATTTTTTTAAATAAAATTATAAGTATTTTAATCAATTTTGTTAGATAAAAAGATTAATTTAGTATCCTTTATTCATTTACTAGGTTTTTAGAATTGATTTCTAACTAACCATCATTAAAAGTAAACAATTTTAGAAAAATATTTTGATTTTGGATAACTTAAACACTATTTATTATTATTTTTTGTTCTCACAAGTCACTTGCTGTTAAAAAAATTATAATTTTCTTGAATTGTTTGCTAATTTTTATATGGGCAAGTAATAAAATCACTAAAAATTCTAGGATACGACTTTAATTTTTTAAATAAGTATTTTTTTTTTAATTTATTATTTTTTTCAATTTAAACAAAGCATTTTGGGTTAAGTAACTTAAAATTATTAAGCAGAGACTGACTATTTCCCTTTAAGATATCTTTTAACTTCTCATGCCCCCTTCCAATTACCATTTTTAGAAAAAAATTCTAACATTTTTCATTTAGGGCAAGAAAACTTAAAAATTTATTAAAAAAATTAATTTTTGCCTTTCTGATCTTATTTCTAATTTGTTAGAGATACACGGTAAATTTTTAAAAAATATACCTAATTAATTTATAAGATTTTAAGAATTGTTAATAATTTTGTATTATGGGATATTTAAAAATAACTCTCTTCCAAAGTGAAATTTTTTAAAAAAATTGTTTGGGGTAACCTAAAAAACTATTTTTATTGTTTTTTTTTCCCCCGAAATAGATTTGAATATAAAATAATAATTTTAGTGGATTTTTTGCCATTGTGTTAGTTGTGGTCAGTTGTAGTAACTTTTAGATAAAAAAAGGATATAAATATTTTTTAAAAAGACGAAAAAAAAAAAAAAAATTTGATTTTAAAAAAAATTTTGTACAAAAGGGGAAAAAAAGGTTTTTTCACGTAATTTTTTAATTTTTTTTTTATTTAAACAATTTGTTTTATTTTCTGAATAAATATTATCGGAAAAGCAAAAATTAGATTCTTTTTAAATAAAATTATAAGTATTTTAATCAATTTTGTTAGATAAAAAGATTAATTTAATTTTCCTTTTCTCATTTACTAGGTTTTTAGAATTGATTTCTAACTAACCATCATTAAAAGTAAACAATTTTAGAAAAATATTTTGATTTTTTTGGGTAACTTAAACACTATTTATTATTATTTTTTGGTTTTCACAAATCACTTGCTGTTAAAAAATTATAATTTTCTTGAATTGTTTGCTAATTTTTTTTATGGGCAAGTAATAAAAACACTAAAAAAATTTAGGATACGACTTTAATTTTTTTTAAATAAGTATTTTTTTTTAATTTATTATTTTTTTCAATTAAACAAAGCATTTTGGGTTAAGTAACTTAAAATTATTAAGCGAGACTGACTATTTCCTTGAAGATATCTTTTAACTTCTCATGCCCCCCCTTTAAAATTTCCATTTTTTGAAAAAAATTTTAACATTTTTCATTTAGGTCAAGAAAAAATTAAAAAAAATTTTTTAAAAAAAACTTAATTTTTGCCTTTTTTGATCTTATTTCGTAATTTGTTAGGAAACTACGGTAAATTTTAAAAAGTATACCTTTAAATTTAAATTTTTAAGATTTTAAGAATTGTTTAATAATTTTTTATTAGAAGGATATTTAAAACTAACTCTCTTCCAAAATGAAATTTTTTTAAAAAAAAATTGATTTAGGCCCCCCCTAAAGTCTATCTCTTATTGTTTTTTTTTTCCCACGAAATAGATTTTTTTAATATAAAATAATAATTTTAGTGGATTATTTGCCTATTGTGGTTAGGGTTTTGGTCAGTTGTAGTAACTTGTCTAGATAAAAAAAGGGATAAAAAATTTTTTTAATAAGACGAAAAAAAAAATAATTTGATTTTTAAACCCAAAAAATTTTTGTTTCAAAAAAGGAAAAAAAAGGGTTTTTTTTATGCAATTTTTGCTATTTTTTTTTTTTTTTAAACAATTTGTTTTTTTTTCAAAAATATAATTGGGAAAAGCAAAA
>JAHBCN010019958.1:0-15487 GCA_019359885.1 Listronotus oregonensis
TAAAGCAGAAGAACGGTTTGCCAACGTATGAGGATATACATAATCATGACACAAGGAATAAGACTCATTATGTGCCTACCCACTGTCGGCTAACAAAATGTCAGAGCAGGCCTGAGCACATGGCGATAAAGTTGTATAACTTGTTGCCACAGAGAGTCAAAAACTTGAATCTCCAGAAATTTAAAAAGAAAATAAAAACGTTTTTAATAAAAAATGCCTTCTACAGCACAGAGCAATATTTTAAATATGATTTTAATATGTTTCCAATGTGATGTCTCTCTGTTCTTTGTTCTTTCTGTCCTTAACTGTAATTTTATTGATATACTTTACATTGTTTTGAAAGATATTTTGGATTTTATGTTTTAATTAATGCATATTTGTTTTGTATGTTTTGTCTTAAATGGTTCTTCTTTTTAAAAAAATTGTTATTACCTTTTTATTATTTTAATATTTGTATGCCTATTTGACAAACTCTTATTTTTATTGACGAATGTAAGCAATGATTTTGTATTTACATAGAGTTGCCGCGAGACGAGACGAGACGAGATAAAGCCTTGTCTCGTCTCGTCTCGAAATTTCGAGATAATATATTTCGAGACGAGACGAGACAAGGGTCGAGACGAGACGAGACAAACGTTTGTCTCGTCTCGTCTCGTTTTGTCTCGTTTGTCTCGAGTTGTTTTGGTTTATTTCAATTAAATTAATTTTAATATACAGTGTAGTAGTAATGTATAGGATAATTTTAATAAAAATAAGATCGGAAGTTTTATAAAAATGCTTGGACCCGTCGACTTTTATTTTTAGGTACATGTTACACATTTTTTAAACTAATTTTTATGTCTGCACAGGGCACAAGATGGTGATAAAAAGACATATTGTTTAAATGGAACACACATATTTTATCATTACATTATTAATTCCAATGTTTAATTCTAAAAATGTTCATTCTCATTTTTTTTTACCAATTTTTAACTTTTTCCATAATAATTAAGTATACCCAAACTATCCTAAATGGCAATATTCTTATACATACGTAACTTTCTGGGTATAGAATGTAAAGTAGGTATAGGAATTTCTAGAATTAAATAAATATAATCCAAAATTGTAAAAATATGAGTAGGTATAGGTATTCTATTTTAAATTAAAAAAAAAAAAAGTAGCACCCTAACACTTTATGAACGTGCCCTGTCTAATTCAAAATATCGTTAAAATTTAACATACTATTTAACCATATACCTAATACTTACATAAGCACATTATCTACATATCTTATATTCAAGGCATTAAATTACTTACTCCTCGCCATCGTTGACTCACCCTGTACACTATATACCTACAAACTAATTGCAAAATCTGCTGCAAGCAATATGTATTTTAAGGTGGATGCATTGTTTTCAGTTTAAATTAAAACTTTTTAAAACATAATAGCGGCAAAAAGTAACAGAAAAACATTCAAAAACAACCCTCTGCATAGGCATCAAAAAGTGCCGCCGCGCCGCCTGTATACTTTGCCGACACACCGTTTTATTCGGGATGCGGCAATAGTTCTTGCATGTTTTTTACTATTTAAAGATCTATAGAGCGGTTGACATTTTTCCTTAGTTCATTCTTGTGTTTGAAGCTTGTAAGAAGTAAGAAGATGAATTAATATTTTTTAAAAATGGAACACCCTGTATAAATGCTTATATTTTTTTTTATAACACGCCTTGTAAAGAAAAGTTGACATGATAAACATAAGTTCGGATATGCATCGTTTCGAAATTGGAAATACGCAGGGTCCTAAAGTTAAAAAGAAGCTTTTATTGTACATAATTTTTTAAAACAATTATTTTGATAAAACAACTTAAAATACAACTTTTTTGTTATTTAAGTTTTTTTCGAGAGACAAATTAAAACTTTTACTTTTCAAAAGGGTATAAAAAAGAATCGGTTTTAATTTTTTTCTTGAAAGCAAAGCAAAATTTAAAAAAAAATCAGGAGACAAAATAGTTGTATTTTAAGTTGTTTTATCTGGGGTAATACCACGAGTGCTTAAAAATTACCGAACATTTTTTACGATAGCGTGTTTTCTTATAATTTCACGAGTCTGAGGGACGAGTGAAATTTTTAAAGAATACACACATGAGTAAAAAAATATCTGGTTAATTTTAAAGCACGAGCGGTATTTAGGGGAATATTTCACGAATCAAAAACGTAGATAAAGTTTATTAACTTAAAATTAAATATTAATTTAACAAACCGTCATTATTATTAAAAAATTTCGTATTGTCAATTTGACAGTAAGTGGAAAAATCACGTTGCCTAGACGACGTGGAATTTCCGCTGTAATTTTTCCATAATACCACTTCCTTATGGGAAAATATGTGTATGAGTGAAATATTCAAAATAATTAAAAAATTATAAAACCACAGGGTAATTTAATTTAAAGCAATTAATTTTAGCTTCTTTTTTAACAGCCTGTATTTTTGAAATGATGCATTTCTTGACCTATGTTTATAGAAACTTATAAACAACCTGTATAATTCTTAAGAACTAGAAATATATTGTTAGTTTTAGTCATTAAAATTTTTCGAGATGTCTCGTCTCGTCTCGTCTCGACCTTGTCTCGAAGGATTTTATCTCGTCTCGTCTCGAGATTCGAGACAAAATGCTCTCGAGACGAGACAAAATGGCTTCGAGACGAGACGAGACGAGACGAGACGTCTCGTATCTCGTGTCTCGCGGCAACCCTATATTTACATAATAAATTTGATTTGATTTGATTTGATTTTTATAATACGGGGGCCTGCTGCAAATATGGCCCCGTTCAGCTGTCGTGAATTACCCCGTACATAAATCGGAGCAAACTAAAGTAGTTTTTTTATTTAAATAAAAACAAGGTCGTTATTTCTAGCAAAAAAATAAAATTCACTTAAAAATTACAATTTTGTTGTTCCGCGATTTTATATTAAATTAAGCTCTAAAGGCGCGTTTACACCAAAGTTGACAACAAATTGTTTGTAGAACACTAAAAGTTGTTTTTCTAAAACTAAATGTTACTCTTCTCACATTTATTAAGTGAAAAACTCGTTGCCAAAGAATTAGCGCGAAAGGTTTACGCAGTAGTTCTCCAGTTCTCTACTAGTTTTCTACAATTTGCTTGTGCTAAGCGTGCAGCAACAAATCTTCGACTTTTAGCTGTCAACTTTTTTTGATCTTTTAAAATGGCGTGTTTGCACCAAAGTTGACAACCAAAAGTTGCCAAAAGATTTTTTGTAAAAAACTAAAAGTTGTCCTTTTTAAATTTAGAGAAACAAATGGAAAATTTGTTGCCAAAGAATTGGCGCGAAAGGTTTAGGTAGTAGTTGTCCACTAGTTTTCTACATGTTGCTTGCGCAAAGCGCGCAGCAACAAATCTTCCACTTTTTGTTGTCAACTTTCTTTGATCTTTATCGACACTCCGCGGAAAACTAAAATTAAGTGGAAGATTTGTCTCTCCACAAGTGGAAGACAGAAAAACTTGCTGTATTTTGTAGAAAAAGCAACAAATTGCCACAACTTGTGGAAAACTTAGTTGAAGAATTTGGTGTAAACGCGGCGACACTACGGGGAAAACCAAATTTTAGTGGAAGATTTGTCTCTCCACAAATGGAAGACAGAAAAAGTTGCTGTATTTTGTGGAAAAAGCAACAAATTGCCGCAACTTGTGGAAAACTTGGTGAAAGACTTTGGTGTAAACGCGACTTAATAGTCTTAAATCCGGATTAGAGACGACCTTCACTCATCTGCCAACTAGGTAAAAACTACATCTTATCAAATACAATAAAAATCAAAAATTCTGATACTGCCTGTATAACTTTAATTCTTATTTTTTTTAAAAATGACACTACTAATATACCACCCAATATTTTCCTAAAATTATAAATAAAATTTTTGATATTAAAAATTAAGTAATAATTATTTTTTTTATTTTACATTAGTACTGCTATGTGGAATAAAAAAAGTACAATTGACATTATAGAGGGTGTATCAAAAATATTTCAATTTTTTTAAAAACCAAAATCTGCACAAACTTACTTGTTTTTCATAAAGAAAAACCTATAAAAATAGCCATATATTCTTTTAAATTAAAAAAAAAAAAGATTTAATTGTAATTTAATGGCGATACTGTCACTAGGACTTTTGTAAAGGATCAAAAAACAAACAAAATGGTTTTTGGTTAAACCTGATAGGTGCATTTTTCGCAGAGAAACTTAAGGAAAATAGACCATTTTTTAAAAAATTTATAATTATTTGTACCCTTTTACAGTTGCAAATGTTTCGGAAAATAATTTAACCACCTAAAGGCTTATTCTGCCTAACAACCAGTGTTTCAAAAATTGCAATATTTTATATTTATTTTTATATTTTTAAAATTGCCGATTTAAATTTATTAAACGGATTTTAAAACTTCAAAGCTTATTCTTCAACCTGTATATTTTTAATTTCCATATAAATTTGGCGAAAAGTGTAAATAACGGCTTCGAACATTGCGTTGAACCCACCATCTCGCTCTTGGAGAAGAGTAGTGTGGGGGCGAAAAAAATATGAATTTGGGTTAATTAATAACATTGCTAATTTATAATTAAAGAACGTGTAGTAGTATCGTTATCACCAAAGATATCATTACATATCTAGACATATAGGTCTGTCACAAGATTCAGTTAATTAAACCGGATTTAATGTAAAAACAAAAGCAATATGTGACCTAGACAGGAGCGTAGCCTTAAACGTGCCTAATAAATATAAAACAAGTATTTTTACATGCTCTGTTGTGCTCTGTACATTTTTCGCTAATTACACATATCTTTGTACATCAAAATAAAAATATTTTTCATAAAAAACAATGTTCCGATTTATGGATTACACTGATTTTTTTTTACATATCCTGGAAGTTTCTTACTGGACCGAATCAAAAAGGCACCTTAATGACAGTTGTTTTTATTGTGGGAAGTACATTTTTAAATCAAATAGCTCATTTCTGAGTTCTTTCTTTAACCTTTAAATATCCTTGGATTTTTTTACTTTAGTTTTTAGTATCGCAAATTAAGAGGTCTAAAAAAATATATTTATTTCTAGTACTAACGTTCCTTTTGTGAGGTGTTTAGTATCTAAGCAAGGGTAAGTTTGTTAAGAACAAATTAAAAAACACAGGGATTTGATGACTCTTTTTTTAAATTGCAAACGAAGAGTGACCGCAAAAACTTCCTGTTTTTTCACCATTCACAAAGAGGTGAGGAAAAGACATACAGATATGTGTTTCATACTAAATTACTCGTCGTAAAAGAATAGGATGAGCATTGGTTTTCGTTTTGTGCAAATTTTTAAAAATAACCCCTATTTAGGGATTGAAAAGTTGCCAAATCTAAATAATGGCGAAAGTAGCAGTGGTATTAAAAGTTATTCTCACTGCGATTTTTGTTTCGAATGTACCCTGTAAAAAATGATATAATACATCTTCATTTTTAAGAAAGTTGTAAACCAACCCCCATGGACTATGTGGGGGTGCAAGTAGCCCCTAAAATATATAAAATCATATGCAAGTTTAAAAATGGCAAGAAACCGGCCTTTTTAAAAATATCTAATAAGAAATAAATGTATATGATTATCAACCACCCTTATTTAAGGGTGAAACCACCCTTATCAATGGGAAAAATTTAATAAAGCAGCATGCTTGTTCAAGAAAAGTCTTAGCTTCGTATTTTTTTTGGTCCAAGTATATAAAGCAGGTGTACCTAGATTTTTCGAGTTCGCTTTTAACCGAAACCACCCCTGCAAGGGGGTATATTCATCCTCTAAAATGTAGAAAATCATATACAACTTAAAATTTAAAAAATCTATTTAGATGCTATCCTTATTATGAGAAAAATTAAATCAAATGTTACCTGATGCAAATAGTGTTTTGCCCTCATATTTTTCATTCCAAGTGTATTAAAGAGGCCTTCTTAGATATTTTGAGCTAATTTCTGATCAAAGCTGCCCCTGCTAAAACTTTTTTTGAATAAGCTAATATTTTATTTTTAATTTTCCTAATAATTAAGGTGCCTTTACCCTTCATTTTGGGGGTGGTTTATTATCAAAACTCACTTTGAACGGTGGGTTTATGTTAATCAATATCATATTTAAGATATCCTAAAACATCTTAATGTGTTTTATACAATTTTAGGTTGTATATGATTTTCTGCATTTTGGAGGATAAATATATCCCCTTGCAGGGGTGATTTTGGTTAAAAGTGAACTCAAAAAGTCTAGGTACACCTGCTTTATATACTTGGATCAAAAAAATACCAAGCAAATACTTTGTTTGAAAAAGCTAGCATTTAATTCAATTTTTCCTATTGATAAGGGTAGTTTTACCCTTAAAAAGGGATGGTTATTAGACATGTCTGGAAACATCTGTTTTTTTTTGCAATTTTTAAAGTTGCATATGATTGCACCCCCACATAGTCCATGGGGGTGCAACCTTCTCAGGTATGGAGATGTATTATTTTATTTTTCCAAGGTCCATTCGAAACAAAAATGGTGAGAATAACTTTCAATACCACTGCTATTGTCGCATTAATTCAGATTTGGCAACTTTACAACCCCTAAATAGGGGTGATTTTTGGAAAATTTGCAAAAAACGAAAAACAGTGCTCATCCTAATTTTTGCGACAAGTAATTTGTTATAAAATATATGTATGTCTTTTCCTTACCTTTCAAAAAGAACCTAAACGATTTTTCTATGATTTTACTCATCATCCATTCGTTTGGAAATAGTTTATAAATTGAAATCATTTTGAAGCATATTTGCTGAAACAACCAAGTATTGTAATTTAAAAACTAAAGAAATATATCCATTTTTAATTACCAAAAAGTTAAAATCAGTTCTCACTAATTTATGCAATATATACCAAATTTTTTTAACAATTGCTACGAACACTACAGAAGGAGAAAGAAGTTTTAAGAGATTGAAACAATATTACAAAATATAATAGGTCGACTATGATAAGGGTAGATTGACAAGCCTCTCGTCTTAATATTGAAAGAAACTATGCAAAGAATATTGATTTAAACTCAGACATAGACAAATTTAAAACAGTAAAAAGGAAAATATAATGTTAAAACGTATTATGTAATTCTGAATTTTATTTGTTTTTAAATATAACATTATAAGAAATGACATACGTGTTTTTATTATTAATAATATTATTTTTATTAAAAAAAGCATGTTTAAAGGCTGCCACTCGCCACGCCTATAAAGGCTGGCTACGCACCTGCTAATAGATTTGTCACAAGATCCACTTGATGTAGCCGGATTTAAAACAGCAGCAATTCAAATACTTGTCTTATCTGTGTTGTTATTTACCTACATTTAAAAATTGTTTTGACACCTACAAAACTTAAGTATTTTATTGATAAATCAAACCAATCTGTGTATCAGGACATTGTCCCTACATTAGTAAAAAGGGATAACGTAAATTCCTAATAGCAACGTAGAGAATGGTACAGATACTCAGTGGCGTATATAAAAGGTTGGGGGAGGGCAACTGCCTAATTTAAAAATAAACGGAAATAATATGAGTAAAAAATAAAGTCAATAATTAGAATTGTTTTAGATTGTTTTAAAAAGTGGAAGGGGAGGTCCTTTTCCCAGCCTACCCTAATAAACGCCACTAGTGATAATAAAGAAAGCTGTGGTACTTAAACTTAATGTCCAAGTAATTACGAAAAGTTATTAAAAATAACAAAGGTTCTTTTTATGCGATTTCTATAGGATTCAAAAAAGCGTAAACACTGTACACTAAAAAAGTTGAAGATGCGAAAGATTTGACTATGGTGTCTTTATGTTTTTGGGGTCGCTGAATCCGAATCCGGGGTCGAGTTTGACCCCATCAGGTTAGGGTCAAGGGTATTTCAAAGTCAAATTTGCAAAATTAATCTCAACCAAATTTGAAGACTGTATCCCTATGTTTTTGAGGTCGCTGAATACGAGTCTGTGGTCAGTTTGACTCCACCAAATTTGACCTTGAATTGCTTCACAAAAAAAAATTCTGAAAGACTTGGCCCTGGTATCTGTATGTTTTTAAGGTCGCTGAATCTGAATCAGGGATTAGTTTGACCCCATCAGATCAGGGTCAAGGACATTTAAAGGTCAAATCTGCAAAATTAGTCGCAACCAAATTTCAAGAGAGTATATTTATGTTTTTGAGGTCGCTAAATACCAATCCATGATCAGTTTGAACCCACCAAATTTGGTCGCGATTTTCTTGAAATGCCCTTGACCCTGAACTGATTGAGTCAAACTGACCCCGGATTTGGATTCAGCCACCCCAAAATAATACGAATAGTCAAGTCTTTCGGACCTTCAACTTTTTTTTTATTTTTAGGGGCTGTGTTATTGAAAGATAATAGATAACGATTTTTGTTGTACTAAAACTTAATACAGGGTGGCCGGCCATATTCTGACCCATTTTAATCGAGAATAACTTTGGAACAAATAAAGGTATCAAGATGCGGTTTTTGCAGATGCACTTATATTTCTTTAAAGTTTATTCTCGTACCTTCACGATTTTATTGTGACATTCCATTAGCTCAAAAACAAAATGGCCGATTTTCCATTATAGGACAACTATGTTATTTTAAATGGAACACCCTGTATATGTTTCTATATTTTCAAAATTTAATCTTTCCCAACATATTTATTGACCTTCAAAAATTGACTGCATGTCGACCAACAATATTATTTAACAATTAAAATTTGCTTCATATGTTACAAACAAAAGGATCGCCAAAGGTTTAGGTTATTCACAAAATAATAGTTACAATAAGGTTACATTACTTTAAAAAAATACTGTAAATGTTGAAAATGCCTTCTGCCATTCGACGCATTTTTTTAAATTCGAAAAAAAATTATTAAAAATATTGACTAAAAAATTTTTCAGGGAAAATTTTCTATTATGTTTCGGATATTAATTTTTAATTGTTCTAAATTTTTGGGGGAAATGGACTATAACACCCCTCTTTCACATATTCCCACAGAAAAAAAACTGGAACAGTCAAATCTGGTGAACGAGGTGGCCAGGAAATAGGGGCCCCCTTTCCAATCCAACGGTTTCCAAAACGTTGGTCAGTGAATCCTTGGTAATGTTAGCATAATGTGGTGTAGCCCCATCTTGTTGAAAATAGACGAAATTCAATAGATTTTCTTCTTGCAATTGGGAAGAAAAAATATTTCCTGCATATCAACGTAAGTCCAAGAGGTTAAGTTGGTTCATGAAAAAAAAAGGCCCATAAATTTTTTTTTTACATACCACACCAGACTGTGACTTTTGGGAATAGTAGGTATTGGGTCGTATGAGCCTGGGAACTTTTTTTCCTTTGATAAAAGCCGCCAACCCTTTGATACAAGCCGCTTTCCTTTGATAAATGCCGCCAACCCTTTGTTAAAAGCCGCTTTTGTTCGTGGGAATTTTTCCCACGCTCCCATGCCATCAGGGTCTTATGTCACGGGTATTTTCTTAAATTAAATTCTTTCCCACGCTACCATATCATCAGGGTCTTACGTCACGTGTATTTTCTTGAATATTGATTTTTCCACTGTACCATACCATCAGGGTCTTACGTCACGAGTATTTTCTTAAATATTGATTTTGTAAAGCCAAGCCACATCTGTTTTTATTAAAAAAGTTCTCGGAGTCGTGGTAGAATCGAACTCGGGATCTTCGTATTGCGGGGCAAAGGCGCTACCATTGGACCACTAGGCTTTCGTACTGAAACAAACAACAGACGACGTCCCATGCTTTAGCGTGCGAGACATTGCCTACTACCAGCGCCATCTACAAAACGTCGCTGGAAGAAATTGGAACTACGCTCCTCCGACTGGCGGCGGGCGGTACAGTAACCTCTGCTTTATGTATAAATGAAAAAATCGATATTTTCGCTTTACTGTGGGCGCCATCTACAAAACGTCGCTGGAAGAAATTGGAACTACGCTCCTTCGACTGGCGGCCAGCGGTACAGTAACCTCTGCTTTCTGTATAAATGAAAAAATCGATATTTTCGCTTTACTGTGGTACTAATACTTTCGACTCTTTATGCAGCGCTTTGAAGGATAAATCAATACAGTTGGCCTTTGTTATACAAGGTTAACATTTTTACAAGTTTTAATTTTATTTGGGTAGATATTTTAACAAAATTAGGGGTTAAATATTGATATTAATTTTACATTTTGTGCTGATGTATGATACTTCTTTTGAATCCACTCTTATTTGACAGTAAAGGATTAAAAAAAAGTACCAATGTAAATTAGCTAAGATTCACATTATAATATTGTGCAAAAAGAATTATAGAGACTTATTAGACTTCAAAAAGTTGGTTGAAATTACTAATAAAAAAAGTAAATTTCAATAATAATGGTTTGTCCAAAATATTTAATTAATAATATACCTAATCAGAGTTAAATATCTTAATTAAAATTAAATGAGATGAGATCATGGCTATCAGTTGAAAAAAAATTCGTTAAAATGAGGTAACACATGTAATTGGGCTATATTACAGCTGTTTTCATTTTTATCTATTATATATTTCCTATTAAATTATTGTCCGGTAGAATAGTTGATTTTAGACTATTTTATGCTTTAATAGTTTTTATTAATAGTTATTATTTTAGTTATTTCGTATACTTTCAAATAAAAAAAAAATATTATAATCCCTTGTTTAAACTATAGTGTCATAAGTATATATTTTAAACTGCTTATTATGTAAAGGTACTCCGAAAGAAATTCAAAAAGCCATATAAAAAATTGATACTAGCATAAATATAATACGTGAAATAAGATTCTATTTCCTATTCTTTTTTCGTGTATATCAAATCAATCTGATTTTTTAAAGTGAACAAGAGAATAACCCAATTTTAGGATGTCGTAGTGCCCACGTCTACTGTATATTTGTATTGTTTTATCAATATGATACCTGTTACTTACATAATCTGTATAATCTATGTTATATTTATAGGGTTTTTACCAATACTTAGTCTTAAATATATCCCTGTTTCTTTTTTTTTCATGACAAACCTTTTTTATCATTATTTAATCAGTATTCTCGAAAGTAATGTAAAGTAATCATTAAAAAATAAAAATATAAAGGTTTTTTTTAAGAGAAAGGTACTTTATTTACCCTTTCCAGGTAATAAATTTAATTTTCTTTAAAAAGTCTATTTTGGTGTCACATTCTATTAAAACTATAGTAATATCAAACTTACTGTTCAGATAAAAGTGTGAATTTTTATGGGGACTAAAAATCAAAGTTAAGAAATTTTACAATTTTTATAAATAGGGGAGGTGTTTAAAAGCTAAATTGTTGTATAATTTTTCTTTGACCTGTAAGTTTTTGCTGTAAATATTTTATTTTTTGGAGTTTTGGTTATATTTATTGCTTTAGGTATTTAGGTATTCAGATTTTAAATAATTAATTTTTTTTGTAAAATTCGTATTTGTATAGCTTCTAACATGAAAGACTTAGTTTTAGAGGGTACATTTATCAAAACAGTCAGTCTAGATATTTTTTATTGGTAAATAGCTTTGTCTTAAATATATCTGTTTCTTTTTTTTCATGACAAATTCTTTGGTAATAAGATTAGTAGTTAAAAATAAAGCTTTTTAAAAATAAGGTATTCGTCAAAGCAAAAATATATCTGTAAAAAATATTGTTTACATTTTTTGTTTTATTTAAAGTGTATTAAAAAAAAAATAAAATCAGCTAAACAATAAAACAATAAATGTCACTTTATATCTTTTATTTTTACCATATTGACAATTAACAGAGTTAAAAATTATTATTTTTTGCTTTCTTGTAACCATATGGTACCGAGCTGCCATCTGGAAGAAATTTTCTTTTGATTGAATTCGGTCTGTATCCCTTTTACTTCGGTACAGGTTGTAACCATATGCTCCTTGGTTCTTCGGATATTCTTTGTCCAATTGGTATCGGATCTGTATTTTTGGGGACCATGTCCCTTTTTGAATCGAAATTTACCAGTTGAGATGCTTCATATTTTAAATTTTTCCTTTTACTTTACAGACAACTTCCTTTTTTTGCTATTTGTTGAGTATAGCTTAAAAGCATAATTTTTTTGGTCCGCCAGAGACAAATTCGGTAATATGGGAATTTAACCCATATCCACCCAGTTCATTTGTCTATCACCAACAAATTGACCAGTTGGTATATCTGTTTCCCGGTAGGCTTTGAAACGTAGATAACCGAGTCGGTATCGTAGTACAAAACTTTTTTTTTATCAAGCTGTTCCAGATACCCATATAACTTATGTCTTGCCTGGGCTGTTACGAAAGCTGCAATAGCTACATTTACAGTCGTAATGGTTCTAAACCCTCTTCAACGCTTTCGTAACCGACAATTAAGGTGTCTTCGTTAACTGGAATAACGCCGTTAATACGTAGTGTAGGATCTGTGATCATTAAGAAAAACTCTGATGGTTTGTTTAACCCTTTTTTTTGGTTGATTTTCTCTTGGAAAAATTTTACCCCAAAAAACTGTTTAAAATCAATTTTCGCAAGGACCGTAATCCTGGATTTTCGGTTATTTTTGTCGTATTTCTAGTTAATATCTTCGTTTTAAAAAAACTGTTCGATATATTTGTTCTTTTCGGCGAATGTCATAAAATTTTTTTTGGGCCCCAATCTGATGATTCCTGCTTTATTTTTATAAACTTGTTCATCATGGACGTAAATCCCCCCGCAGACCAGTTTCTTTATTAAATTGTTAAATTTTTTAATTTCCAAAATTCATGAATAGATAATATTTTATACCCTTTTTTAATGCTTTTAATACTTCATCTAATACCCAGGTGCCTTCGATGGCACGATCTGTATTTTTTTTATGATTACATTCACTCATTAGATGCATTTTTTCCACACGTGAAACAAAGAACAAACATGAGTTTATTATTTATTTTGCTGGTAACACAGGGTGATAAAAATTTTTTTAGGTGGAAGGGGCCGATCCGGGGGGAAGATGGTGCACAGCACGTGGGCGGCCCCAAATTGGGGGCGGCCAAATTATCATCAATCAATGTAGGGGAAAAAAAAGGTTTTTTCCCAAACGCGAAAAACCGTCAGAACGTCACGCTCATGCGCAGTGTTTTAAAAAACGTTCCAGCAGAGACGTGATGGTTATCGGACGACCCTTTTTTTATACCAACAAAACTTGGGATCGTTTAGTTACGGTTTCAGAACGGTAATACTGATACATGACCTATTGAAAACTGTTTGGGTTGACTTGCGCATTGAACCTCTTGGCATGGATTTTTAATTTTTAACAGCTGTTTCATGTTTATTGTTTCATATTTCATCTTCATAGGTTTACTGTTAAGGTAGGATTATGCAAAAAATTTTAAATTAAAAAGAACAAAAACTATGTTATTATAAATTAAGACATTTGTGTGAAAACATGCCAATCAGTTTAAAAATAACAATAAAATTTAGCATACGAAGGGCAAATCACTGTTAATAGGGTTTTCGTGATTTCTATTTTATTGAATCAATTTCATCACCTGTCCGGAAATTTTTTTAACTTGTTAAATAAATATTTGTAAAAAAAATATACAATTTTGTTACTTTTTTTTTTAGCGCATAGGAAAGACGATTTTTGTGCCCATTTTATGATTTTTTGTGTGGGAGTTTAATTTTTTTAAAAAAAGGGAAAAATGTATTTCTTTTTTTAATAAGGTTTAAAAAAAATTTAAAAAAAGTTAAAAATTAAAAGTTGTTTATTTTTTTAAATTAATTTTTTAAAATTTTTTTTGTATAATTAAAACCATTTGATCACATAATGTTTATCTTTTCTTGTGTGACTTTAATTTTTTTTAACTTAATTTAATTTTTCTGCATAACCTAACTTTATTTAGGGGGAAAAGGGGCAACGTGCTTTAGCATTTTCTATTTCCTCGCTTGTTTACTTATTCAAAAACATTAATTTTTTTCACCTCCTTTCCCCCCGTATGTTTTACTACGAGTCAAAAAAGGGGGGGAAAATATTGCAGAACCTAAAAAAACAATTTAAAGTTTGTTTTTTTTATCAAATTTTGGATATTGCCATCAACTCAGTAAGTGGACGTTTCGATTTTTTGGTAAGCTGCTTCTCATTATTCAGTTTTTTTCTAACGTTTCATTCAGAACATACCGACAATTTAGAAAAAGTTGCTTTGATTTAGAATTAAAATTAAAAAAAAAAGAAGGAAAAAAAAAAAGGGACTTAGACGGTATAGAATTGCACAATGAACTGCTATCTTTTCGAGATCTTTTCCCCCAAAAATTTTCAGGCTGAAGCCAATAGAAATTTTAAATCATATTTTAAGTCAGGATTTAACACCAAATTTCCCCCTTTTTCCATAGCACTTAGAATTTTTTTACTATACCAATCAGTGTTGCTTCGGGTGAAAGAAATTTTTCAAAATTAAGTTTAATTAAAAAAACTTTTAAAAACAACAATCTCACAAGACAGACTTACTAATTTAGCTAAAATTTCTATTGAAAGCGATATATGTGAAGCGCTAGATGTTTCAGGTATAATAATTAAAATTTTTGAAGAAAGCTCGAAAAAAATGTTTATAAATTTTTTTAAAAAATTTTAAAAAAAATTTAATTTTTTTTTTTACTTTCGTTGTCTTGTTAAGTTTTGTGTTATTTTTGGATATAATATCGTCTGGTTTCTGGCTACCATGTAGTAGTTGCAGATTGTTTTTTTTGGGGGCTAAAATACATATTTTAACATGTTTGTTTTCTTCATTTTCATCAAAATTTAAACCATATTTATGAAAAGGGCGGCCAATTTTGTTTGCACGGGGGGGCCGACGGTCTAGGATCGGCGCTGGGTGGAAGGATCGTACATTTTATAATTCCGTCAATATTATAAAGGTTCAGATTTTTGTCTTTCCAACAATTACTTGCGGATGACCTATTGGAAATTTTCCATATTTAAAAATTAAGGGTATAGAGAAAAACATCAGCGTATTTAATTTTTTTCCCTATTTTAACCTTGAAACCAGACATTACCGGTACGGCCCCCCTAGAAAGCATTTCTTGGATTTAATGGTGTCAAAGCTAGCAAAGGATGGTTCTTTGGGAAATGTTTCAATATTTGGATCTTCTTGCAGTTGTTTTCGAAAGTGCATTCCCCTCTTCCGAAATTTAGGTTGGTGTGTTTTGGGAAAACACACCTAACCTAAATTTCGGAAGTGGGTGGTATTTTCAACATTACAAATTTTGTGCCATGTTTTGCAACAGACTTGGTTTTTTTTTTGCAATTGTATTTGATCAAAAGGTTGTGCAGTAGGGCAAGCAGTTCAGTTCAAGCTACACCAACGAATAGTGCAGACGTATCTTATTGTAGGTATCTGTCTCTGCAATGAAAAAAAAATTTTTATAATTAAAGATGCTGTCAAAAAGGTACGAAAAAATCATTTTGACCTGGC
>JAHBCN010019959.1:0-15607 GCA_019359885.1 Listronotus oregonensis
AAATAAATAAGGATTTCAAACATAAATTTGGTTTTTAAAAAAAAATCTTTAAAAATATTTAGTTCAAACCCCGTACGAACGTCACTGGTAAAAATTTTATAACATTTTTTACGTCAAAAAATGCTCCTTAATGATTAAAAAGTGTGTACACAATTTCATAAAAATATGTAAGAGTCACAAAAAAATATGATAAAAAAGATATATTTTTCTTAAAACTTGTAACACACTGTGGCTCAAAAATTAAGAGGTTTAGGACATATGTTTTATTAACTTTTCTTCTTAAAATAACTTAAGAGTGCATTTACGCTACACCTTAGGGATCGGGCGAAAGGACGCGGAGACGGTGGGCGGAGACTAACAAACTCCCACTATCACAATTTTCGAATAGCCGCATTAAAAATATTATATTTTATTTAGGTTCTTCCAAATTCGGTGTATCGATGCGATGTTGTTTCCGACTGCAAGTCGACAGGAGATAACGTTTTTCGGTAACTATTTTTCACTTAAATGACATAAATTATACCTACACCATTTTAAAGGTAAGTAAATAATCTATGCCTCTGCTGTAACGGATTTTTGAAATATTAGTCGAGAAAAAATAGTATCTAAACATAACCGATTTTAGGGTGATTTTCACTCATGGAAATATTAAAAACTAAATCTAAATTTAAAAAACTATTACAGCAGAAGCCTAGATGTAAGTGTTCACTTTTATATAGTTTTTGAAAATTATCGATAACTTATATAGGTAATTAAGAAAAACATTATGCCCCGAACCCCAAATTGGATCCAATTTTCGCGGCGCGAATGGACTCTTAAGGATTCACACCATTGAGAATCGATACTTAATAAATAAACACCCTGAATATGTATATACAGGGTGGTCCACTAAGCGCGCGTCGGTAAATAGTTACTTAACCGTTGAACTTATAAGAAAATTTTCTTAACAAAACTTTTAAAATTTCATCTCTGCTACAATCCAAAATTATTTTCTAGTATACAGGGTGCCTCAAAAAAGAGTTATATCAAAAATTATATTTTTCTTAAATGGAATACCCTATGTTTTTATATGGCAAATAAACCTCTGGGTTCTTGTATTCCCTTTAAATTTGTATGTGGGTCGAATGCGGTTGCCAAGCAATGAATTTTTTTTTAAGATCAGTCAAAAACATACTTTTTTTAAACTGTTATGTCTCCGCCACTGTTTGTTAATTTGCTGCTTTAAAATCTAATGTCGAATCCTTTATCCAAACATTTTTTTATTTAAACAGGGTGTCCAAAATATTTATTCAAAATCTCTATTTTCAATTCTATTTTAATTAAATTTCTTAAATAAACACCCTGTATTTATTTTGCCGTTGAAAAGCTTTAAGTGTGCTCTTTCAGAAAACATTATGTTTACCTTATCTATCGCACTATCGTTTTGAGATATTAAGGTTTTTCCATAAATTTACACTAAAAATGGAAAAATCCTAGGGGGGCATGGCTCAAGAAGTCGAAACAATTGATACTCGTTGGCATGTCAATAATTATTTATATAATCTTGTGACATTTGGTTACACCCCTGTGCATATTATCTTCCGTTTTTTGAAGTTTTGGCAATTAAAATGAAGTACACAAGCAAGGAATCAATTGAAATTATTTATATTCTTGGAGAATGTTTTAAAATTGTCTTCTGGCATCCCGATATCCCAAAGTTTTCCTGAGAAAGAATCCAGATGAAAAGATCATTCCAAAAAATTGATGGATAGATTTGACAGGACTGGAACAGTTGGGTACAAAGCATGAAAGAATAAAGCCGGTGGTAAACGAAGAAAATGAATTTAACGTGTCCATCTGTTGTTGAAAACCCACATAGAAGTACAGCGGACATAAGTGATTTGCTGAACTAGGTCAAACTTCTGTGAAGGGAATGTTGAGTAAGAATAAGTTTCATCCATATCGTGTGCAATTGAATCAAGCACTTGAAGGACAAGACTTTGAAAATAGGATAAATTTTTGTAATTGGGGTCTTGCTCGAATTAGAGAAGATGCCGGTTTTTAACATTGTATTATTTACCGATGAGGCGACATTCCACAATAATGGTCATGTAAACAGGCCTAATTTACTTTTACGCCGATGCTAATCCACATTTTATGAGGACGGGACCAGCAACATAGGTGGAGTATAAATGGGGGAGGCATAATTGGAAACCACATAATAGGGCCCCATTTTTTGATGGACACCTTAATGAAAATATTTTTAAAATTTTTTTAAATGAAGTCTTGAAAATCTGCTAGAAAATATACCCCTACAACTATTAGGAAGTATGTGGTTCAAGTTAAATGGGCACCTGCTCGTTTCAGTGCTGGAGTACGAAATACTCTGGATGAAAAATTTCCAGGCCGTTGATCGGAAGAAGGGACCCTTTCCTTGGCCTCCAAGGTCACCAGATCTGACAAAAATTTTATTTTTTCCTTTTGGGGGTACATTAAAGAACTGGTCTACAAGACACCCCAACTACAGCAACAAATATAGAAAGAATAAGAAAAACATTTAATTCAATAAACCCCCTTTAAAGTTACAAAAATGTAAATAGATCGTTAGCCGACAGATTCAAATGTGTTTACAGCAAAATGGTAGAGTGTTTGAGTATTTAATGAATTAATTGGGTTTATGTAAATTTATTTTTTACCTTTATTAGTCTTGTGTTTTGAATAATTTTATTTAATGTTAATAAAAAATATAAATTTTTAACAAAAAGGAGGAGTATTAGTATGGCACCAAGTATCAATTTTGTTTCTTGACAATGCCGCCTACGATATTTCCAATTAGTGTAAATTTACGGAAAAGCGTTAATATTTCAAAACGATAGTGGATGGCAAAATAGTTTTTGAAAGAAAAACTTAAAGCTTTTCAACGGCAATATAATATACAGGGTGTTGTATTTAAAAAAAAAATTAATTAAAATAGAATTGAAAATGAAGATGTTTGAATAAATATTTTGGACACCCGGTAAATTAAATAAAAAATGAAGAAGTTTAGGATTAAGTAGGTCAACATTAGATTACAAGTAAATTTGTCAGCAAAATTTAACAAACAGTGGCGGAGACATAACAGTTTAAAAAAAGTATGTTTTTTGACTAATCTTTTAAAAAAAAATTCATAGCTTGGCAACGCTGCATTCGACCCACATACAAATTTAAAGTTGAATACAGAACCCACAGAGGCTTCATTTGCCACATAAAAACATAGGGTATTCCATTTAAGAAAAATTAATTTTTGATATAACTCTTTTTTGGGAGTATACTAGAAAATAATTTTGATTGTAGCAGAGATAAAATTTTAAAAAGTTTTTTAAAAAATTTTCTTATAAGTTCAACGGTTTATTATTTACCGACGCGCTTTGGAACCCGGGATGGCGTTACTTAATCGGCCTTATTTCAGTTAATTTTTAGCCACAATAATTTTTTTTTCATTTTCGAGTGTTTAGTGTATTGTAATTACCAATGTAAAAAAGTTTTTAAGTTAAGTAAATTAGATAATTAACAGCAATGTCTTCATTACCTTAATTGTTTTAAATTTCACTAAATTGGGACAACTTCATTAACAGTAAATATCTTTATTGGAAATGGCGATATATAGTGAGAGCGTACGGTTACCAATTTGTTTTGCAACATTTATCTGAATTTTAATGAAATAATTTCAACCTTTACACTCTTACTGTTCCATATTTATTATCTATAAATAAAAGGAAACATTTAGATCCTTATTTTTTTTGAAAAGTCGCCAAGTCGAGCGCCTTCATTAATTCTAACAGAAACACCAATAAATTTTTCTAATGGATGAACAGTAGGATTGCATCTGTCTGGTATTCTTTAAGCGAGTGACAAATCGAAAATAACCGCAATTATATTGTTTTAAAAACATAGAAGACTGTTTTTAAACATGTAATTAGGGATTCTGAGAACTGGAGAATTAAACAAGAAGTGAAGAAAATACAATAAATAAGGAAAAGTTATTTTTCCAAATTTTCAGAAAGAGTGACCGCATAAAATGCCTGTTTTTTCACAACTCACAGAGAGGTGAAGAAAAGACATACGGATATGTATTTTATACCAAATTACCCGTTGCAAAAAATTAGGATGAGCACTGTTTTTCGTTTTTTGCAAATTTTTAAAAATCACCCCTGTTTAGGGGTTGGAAAATCGCCAAATCTAAAAAATTGTGAAAATAGTAGTGAAATTAAAAGTTTTCTTACTGCGATTTTTGTTTCAAATGGACCTTAAAAAATAAAATAATATATGTCCATTCCTGAGCAGGTTGTAAACCAACCTCCATGGACTATGTATATAAAATATATAAAATCATATGCTAACTTTAAAAATGGAAAAAAAAACGTTTTTTAGGAAATGTCTAATAAGAAATAAATTTATGTGATAATCAACTACCCTTATCTAAGGGTAAAACCACCCTTATCCATAAAAAAAATTGAATGAAATGCTAGCTTTTTTTAAAAAAGTCTTTGCTTTGTATTTTTTTGATTCAAGTATATAAAGAAGGTGACCTAGATTTTTTGAGTTCACTTTTAACCAAAACCACCCCTGCAAAAGGGTATATTTATCCCCTAATATGTAGAAAATCATGTACAACTTAAAAGTGTAAAAAATATTTAGATGTTTTGGGATCTCTCAAATATAATATTAACACAAAACCAACGTTTAGAGTGAGTATTCATTAAAAGCCTCCCTTATTATAAGGAAAATTAAATAAAATGTTAGCCTATGCAAAAAGCGTTTTGGCCAAAAATTTTTATCCCAAGTGTATAAAACAGGCCTTCTTAGATTTTTTTAGTTCAATTTTGATAAAGCCCCTGCAAATAATCTAAAATATATAGAATCATATGCAACTTTAAAAATCGGAAAAATATATTCATATGTTTTAATACATGTCTATGCGAAATAAATGTACAACTACTTTACGGAGTAAGTTATGTTCACATTATATTTGAGATATCGTAAAACATTTAAATATTTTTTACAATTTTAAAATTTGTATATGATTTTCTACATTTTAGGGGATGAATGTACCCCCATGTAGGAAAGGTTTGGTTAAAGGTAATCTTGAAAAATCTAAGAATGGCTGTTTTATACACTTGGGTTAAAATGAAGTAAAACTTTTTTTTTTTTTTTTAAAAAAAGCCAACATTTTATTTTCCCGATAAAGAGGGGTCTTTTTCCCTTAATTTTAGGGGTGGTTTATTATCAAACTCACCCTGAAAAGGTGTTATTTAATTAATATCATATTTGAGATATCCTAAAAAGGCAATTTTTAAATAATTTTTTTTTTTTTTATAATTTGGTTTGGTTGTAAAAATTAAAAATTTTTACCCCCCTTTTTTTGGATTTAAATTTTTTCCCTTTAAAGGGTGGTTTCATTGAAAAAAAAAAATTTTTTTTAAAGGGTTTTTAAACTTTTTTTTTTTATTTTTGGGGGTGATTTCACCCCAATAGTCCATGGGGTTTGGGTTTTCAACTTTCAGGAAGGAAATGTATTATTTAATTTTTTTTAAAAATCCATCAAAAAAAAAATCGCAGTGGGAATAACTTTTAATACCACTGCTATTTTCGCAATTCTTTTGATTTGGCGATTTTCCAACCCCTAAATATGGGTGATTTTTGAAAATTTGCAAAAAAGCGAAAAGCAATGCTCATCCTAATTTCTTTCGAGTAATTTGGTATAAAATACATACTTGTATGTCTTTTCCTCACCTCTCTGTGAATTGTGAAAAAACAGGCAGTTCTTGAGCGATTTTTGCGATCACTTTTTCTTGTGTGAAATATTTCTTGCTTCAATCTGCGCGAGCGCATTGTTTGGTTTTTAAAAGTTGCTGCAGTCTTTCTTTCATGCAAGAGTACCGCAGGCGCCATTTTCCTTGTAGCTGCCCGGCTATTTTGGTAAATATTTTAGTGACTTTAAAGGTACCAACCTTAATATATTTTGACACTATACGATTAACTTAACCTAGGGTGGGTCAATCCATCTGTTTGTGTCAAAAAAAAAAAAATTGTTTGCTTGACCATTTTTAAAAATAATGAAACTTTTCAGGTTGTTCCTTTATATCTCAAAACTTGAAACCCATTTTTTTTCAAATTTTAACTCAAGCAGTTTATTGATGGCGGCCATTTTGGTTTTGGTACACACGCCAAATTTTGCTATTGTAAGGGTTTACAAAAAACATTAAACTTATTTTTCTTTAAAGGATGAAACAAAAACCAGATTCTTTATTATTTTGTAAGGAAAAGTAAAGGTTTAGTAACCTATCTGTTTTTTTTAAGTAGGACAAAATGAATGTAAAATCCAGCGAAATTTCAATTTTTGTAAATTCCTTTAAGTAGCAGGAGAGAAAAATACAGTCTGTAAATTTCTTTTTTTATTTGTTAGTATATACAGGGTGATTCATGAGGAAATGTCAATACTTCAGGTACGTAGTCAGGGTCCAAAAATAAACGTAAAAGCCTATACAAATATGGGTTGGCAAAGCCTTCGTTTTTATTTAATTTTTCTATTTTTTAAATAAAATCTATAATAATGTAAATATTGGAGTAAAAATTGGTATCCGGGGATTCTTTGGTATGACGCATTTGAATCTAATCTGATTACGGCTCTTACTTGTAGGGGGCACAACTTTTTGGTACGGCCCTGTATTACATTCTTGAGTACATTAAATTATTGTTTTGTCATTTTTACGTCATTTGAGCAACCGGTTTCGAAATATTTGGATTTAAAAAAATTACGACGCATCTGATTTTATTATAGAAAATTTACAAAAAAAATAAAACAAAATGTATAATTAAACAATGTGTATTTTAATTTTTAATAAAATTATTTTTCTTAAATTATGTTTGGCAAAACATAAGCTAGGTTTTATAATTTTTAAAAATTCCACCATTTACTTCTAAGCACATTTCAGCTCTGTGGTGAACACCCTGTATCTCGGAAACGAAGGCCTTGCGGACCCATACTTGTATAGACTTTTATGTTTATTTTTGTACCCTGAGCACGTACCTGAAGTATTGACATTTCCTCATGAATCACCCTGTATATGTTGGGGGTATAAACGCAAATAATATTAATTTTAATATATCTACCCTTTAATTTCTATACATTTTTAAAAAGTATTTTTTTTAATCCTCACATTTGACTGTAAATAACTCTGATTGGGTTGGTGATAGAAATCTAAAATTTACATAAATTATGGTTCGTGAATGTTTCTAGAAAATAAAAAAAATCTTGTGTATTTACATGGAAAAAAGCTGTAACATCTTAAAAATAATGAAAAACCACTTCAGAGTAATATTTTTTGGCAGATTAAAAATGCTGCTAGTGGTTTCATATTGAGTTTTTATACTTAATTTATTATATTTTTTTGCACATTTGTCAGACCGAGATAGGCAAAAATCTGGTTATTTTTTATAGAGAAAAACTCAGTAACTAACCATGGTTACCGACTTTTTAAACCAATAAAATGAACTTTTTGTTGTGTGACTTTTTGAACCAATGCCATACATTTTTGTTAAGGTGTTTTTCTCCATCGAAAATGATTATATTATAGTATAGTTTTTACCTTATTACCAATATTTACTTTTTACTTACTTTTTTTTCTAGCTGCCTTTTTTATGTATGTTATTATTTATCTTAAAAAACAAATCGTACAGCAGAGCCACTGCAACAGAGGCACTTCGGGCTGGTTACAAGAAATCAAGCGTAGAAATCTTTCAAGGCCAGTTTCAACAGTTTTATTGTTACTGCTGGCTCTTAAATTGGGGCAAAATTTACTTCTTGCTTGCGGGACAGGCCGATGACTTCACGACAAGGGCGTAGAATCACGTCTGGTGGCCTTGAAATGACGGACGGACCCTTTAAATAAAGGTTTTAACGAAGATTGATGATAACCAGTTGCATCTCGGGTTGTATAAATTTTGTTAAAAAGAAATAATAATGGATAGCGTAAGAGTTTCGTACCTAACAATAAAAAAAACGGAACTTTTTTAAGATCACTTCTACGTTCGTCAGTCTGTATATTTGTTACACATTTTTTTCGTAATCTTGACTTATAATTGAAAAAAAATACGTATTAGGACAGAGTCCTCCAACAAGGAGAAAACAAGGCCATATAAGTGGCATTTCTTTTATCTAAAAAGATGTAAAATCTCGCGTAAAATAGTCATCTTCGAGGGGTAAACCACTGCAGGAAGTCTTGGGATGTCTTTGTACACTTCAAAGGGCAATCTTTGGGTAATCCCTGGAAATCCTTTGAAATCGGGGAAGTTTTTGGTTATCTTTGGGTTATTTCTGGAAATCTTAAGGAAATTTTGGAAAATCTCTTGAAATCTTTAGGAAATCTCTTGAAACCTTTAGGATGTCTTTGGAAATCAAGGAAGTCTTTAACCATTTAGTGGAAATCTTTGGCTATCTTATTGCATATTTCCTCCTTTCTTGCTGCATTTGCGATTTGAATTCACAAGGGCATAGTTGCTGTGTTAGTATTTAATTTAAATATTTAATATTTAGTACATATTCTTGATAAGTTAATTAAAACTAAACATGTATTGGTATTATGTATTCATTTAATCTTAAATTTATTTTTGGTAACACATCGATGTTTATAAAGCATTTTTTTATTATTTTTTCTGTATACTGTGACAGTAAATTAAAGAAATGGCTTGTTTCTTAAAACTACCTTTTTCTGTGTCAGATTAAAAAAATAAATTTTCTCGCCTATAAAACATCTATCTTATAAATATTAAACAAACAAAACTTATTCCGTGTTCTTTAAGATATCTTTAATATAACCTTTTAATAAAAGTGGTTTATTTCAAACAATATATTTTTAAATATGTTCTACATTATGGGCAGATTCATGTTTAAAAAAGTTCTTGATAAGTATACCCGGCAGAAAGATTTTCTACAATGAGGCCACTTCTTGGCCCTGGTCCCGGAGTATGGCTACTAACCAACAAAATCGAAAGACCAGAAGCCGTCATTGTGTATAAGAACAAAAAGTGATATCAAATTCTTAGATAAAATCGAATTTTGATCGGTAAGAGTTGTTGAGTGTTTCTAAGTATGTCCCTGAAAGAAAATCAACGCAACTATACTAAAATTGATTAGTAATATACTGCAGTCTTTTTGGTTACGCAATTTGGTGCTGCAATTTTTTTCTTTGCAGGCAGTTTTATTTAAAATCTTAATAATTTAAAATTTTTTGTTGTAGTTTGTTTTAAAAATAAGGTTTACCAACCTACTAAAATTTGTAAACAGTGGTTATTTATCAAGTTATTTATCTATACTAATATTATAAAGAGAAAATATTTAATTGTTTGTTTGTGTGTTTGCATTGAATGGGCGCCGAAACTAGTGGACCGATTTGAAAAAAAAAAATACCATTAGAATCCTACATTATCCCTAATGAACATAGGCGATAGAATATTTTTTCGATAATGGGTGCGGGAGGGAAGTCAATCCATGCGAAGCCGGGGCGGGCCGCTAGTAAAGTATTTATTTTAGCCAACCTTTTTTTTTGTTTGTTTGTTATTTTGTATTTGTATACTGTCAAAATATTTGATCGTTGCTATCTTAAAAATCACTAAGATACCTTTTTTTGTTTGTTATTTGTATTGTTTGTTATTTTGTATTTGTATACTGTCAAAATATTTGATTGTTGCTATCCTAAAAATCACTAAAATATTTACCAGAATAGCCGAGAAGCTGCAAGAAAAATTGTGCGTGCCATATATTTGCTTAATAAAAAAAAACTGCGGCAAACAAGAAACGCGAATTTTCAATAGCGAAGAGATAATAAATTGCAGCTTGAAAAATTCACACTAAAAGCCTTTCAAAATGTAAAAATACACAATAAAGTCACGAACTTTCTATACATTTTTTAGCCACGATATTTATTAATACTGCAAAGAGTCTCTGTTAAGTTAATTGTGTATACAAAGGAGTGACTTCTTGGTACATGACAGCAGACACAATGTGAATGTCATGAGGGTACGTTAATTGGCCGTTTTCAATTTCAGTGATTTATTTGTACCATTATAAGAATTAAGTGGCCAAAATTGACAGTTTAATATGTCAGGCAATTAGCTGAACATATTTTGAAATAAAACTTTTGTTAAAAGTGTTATAAGGCTGCCAAGTTGTAAATTGAATATGGGGGCCATTAACAGATGTTATCCAAGGTTTTTTGGCATTCAAAGGTTTTTATTCGCAATGTATTAAATTGTGCAGTATTTTATCGGTTGATGTTTTTGAAAAACTGAAGCTCTATGCTTTTGGGGATAAGAAAAAAAAAGTTTAGCATGTACCTGGATATATTAGATAAATCTGGATGTTTTATTAATAACCCTGATTTGAGATTTTTAAGTAGTCCTCATATATGTTTTTCCTATTTTAATAAAAACTGACCTTTTTGTGCATAATGACATATCTTTTGATAAATGTAAAAACCAAGTAAAATAGAAAAAATACAGAAACGTTTCGTTTTCGAGGTATACGTCATCAAACTTGAAAATCAAACACCTAATTTTCACTATTCTTCCTTCTTTTTGCACACAATTCTTGATTTTTATACTAAAGTGGCACACATATCGTAAGACCTTTCAAAAACTTGTCTATATTTATTTTATACCTTTTTTCCATTTCCATAGCAAACCTTCACTTTTAAACGCCTCAACCATGTATTATATACTAGGGATTTTTTCAGCAAACACGGCCGTGACGGTTGAAAGTTAAACTTCGAAATTTAATGAAAAAAAGGTGTAAAATGGGTAATAAAACAAGTTTTTAAAAGGTCTTTATAAAATAGTGTGTATTAATTTAGTTTAAAAATGAAAAATTGATTGCAAAAAAAAGGAATATAGTGCAATTGGGGTTAGTTTGATGATGGATAACACGAAAACAAAACGTTTTCGACGACTTTTAGATTCGTGATCAGCACCCCAAAAAACCGCCATATACCGAAATTGGTCAAAATCGGCGTTATTCGATTTATATAATTTATCGAATTAAATATTTAAAAATACAATTTGAAATAAAAATTAGTCGATCGGTCAAAAAATGTCAAAAGGTACAGTTGCGGGCGAAAAATTCCGGACATACAATTTTTCATTATGTATTTTAGGCTTAGATAGCCTAACCTATATCACCTCAAATTTACCTGAAAATTGTCGAAGTGACAAAAAATAAATGTCAACGGATAACATATTCAAGATTAATATATATTTAAAACAGAATAATTTTTAATAAAATGAATAGACTAAAGGACCTACCAAAAGCAAAATTGATTATATTACTTGAAGAGGGTGGCGCCATAAGGCAAATATCCGAAAAGATTAACCTTACAAAAAGTACCGTTCAAGATTTAAAGCGAAAATGGCAAAATAGCGGCTCTTTAAATAAATTGAGGGGAAGTGGCAAAAAAAAAGAGTATCAAACGGCAAACAAGGTAATAGACTGGGCACTTATTTGGAAAACCATCCATTCCAAACAGCACAGACTAACAGAATTTTCTGGATCTGTTTGGGTAGCAAGATGGCGCGTCAAGGAAAGATCCAATTTAAGAAATTGTTCTGCTGTCAAGCACCATTTTTAACGGTTGTTAACAAAGAGCAAGTAGTAAAATTTGCTTTGCAGTATTTACTCTTATAGAAAGGGTTGGAGTTTTTAAGAAATGTCGTTTTTACAAATGAGAAGACCTTTCAATTTTGTTATAATGGGCGAGTTAGAGTGTACAGACCTCAAAACACAAGATTTAAAGAGAAGTATACCCAAACAGTTAAAGCAAGTGGTAGATTTTCAGTTAATATGTGGGGATATATGACTCCAAGAGGCCTTGGGCTTTGCCACCGCATTACTGGAAGATTTACAGGAGAAGTTTATATTGATATTTTACAAACTGTTTTGCTAACCTTATTAACTAATATCTTTCCTCAGCGAAAATTTATTCATCAACAAGAAAACCGCCCTGTTCACACGGCAAGAAGAGTTGCTGACTAAATGCGGAAAAAATAATATAATTTTACTACATTGGCTCTTAAGTAGTCGAGATGTCAATAGAAAATGTTGGGGGACGCATAGTCAAAACGATGAATAAGCCAATGATTTTCGTCTACAAAATGCCAATGACCTTAGGAACAAAATTGAGGAAATATGGAACAACTATGTATAATGCACATCATATCCAAAGACTGATAGCATTATTATTAAACGATCAATTTTTGTGGAAGAGTTAGCACTTTTCAATTTTTTTTTAAATTAATATTTTCTAATTATATTAATCTTAATATTATATGGTATCCGTTGACATTTATGTAGTAATTATTTTTCTTTTTGGTAAAAAACATCACTACTTATTTAAAAAATCACGTTTTTTACCAGTTTAATTGCCTAAGGCCTTAAAGGTAAAAACCAAGTTTACGCAATTTCAAAAATATGACAGAAAATGTCAACCTTACTCTCCGGAATTTTTCATTCGTACAGTTGTACTAGAAATGTAATTTTCAAATAAAATAAAATAAGTAAAAAATTTGGATGTCCCATAACGAAAAATAAGATTATTTCTTCCGGTCAAAAAATGTGTTTTAACATAAATCAGTACGTCAAAATATGCACATTTAGGTACGATGTACAGGGTAATTCGGAACTTGGCATTAAAATAAAAAAAGGATAGTCAAAGTGCTACTAGAAACATAAAAATACTTCAAAGAGAAGGAATAATGTGTCAAAATTTTAATAAAAAACATACTTTTTGCGTGTCTCTTAAAATTGACCCACTGTAATTTAAAAACCTAGAACAGTAAGATTTTTTTTTGTAAATTGCTTTTTTGTTTTACCTACAAAAAGCTTGGACACAAAGAGAAAATCTTCGGTACTGGCATGGACTTCCGGGTCTCAGACACTCGAATGCCTTTGTACAACAATGTACCGTCAAACTACTGGAGCAATTAAGGGTACACCTTAAAACTCTAGTAGGACTGTACACGGGACACTGCAGATTAAAATACCACATGCACAAGATCGGCCTAGCGGAAAACGCCGAGTGCCGCATGTGCATGGATAGGGATGAATCGGCAGAACACATACTGTGTTCGTGTCCAGCAATGGTACGACTCAGATTCGCAATCCTCGGCAATGACACCTTGTTGCCGGGGAAGGTGAAAGATCTCTCTCCCAACAGGATCATCAGATTTATTAGAATGGTGATGGGAGAAATATAAAAGGGTGTGAGCCACAATAGACCGATCGGTCGTGGTGGGAGGGTGTACCCTCTCACTTTAAACCTAAAATACCTAACCTACAAAAAAAAGTAACATTTTATTTTAATTTTGACAAAAAGTAAAGTAGCTATATACGTTCAGCTATTATAACAATGTCCGAAATGTTGTTCTTCGGCTTGTATCAACATTTTTTCTCAGCAAATTCAATTTTGCCTAAGAAACTAATTATTTCTCTGGCGAACTTTCGTAGGGTCTCTAATTCTGGTTGGTTAGGATTTTTGTAGCTGTCGACTTAGTTATTTACGATCAATTTACGTAAATATAAGTTCTGAATTACCCGGTATTTGTGCTATATTTTGGTTTTTATATCTTTGGAAATAAAAGATATTTGAACGAGCCACAGAGAAAATAAAAGGGTGGAGGACATCTACATTAATATTTTTGGGTAATGTGTTTTGTATCCATAAGTAAAGGGCCAAATATATATATTTTTTCTGTGTCTTACCGTGTCACCCTGTATTTATATCTTTACTGTAACTTAAACCTAACGAAAGAAGTAAATCTTAGCTATTAAGAATTTAATCTCGAGTAAAACTGAAGGCGCCCAAAGGCTAAAAGGCACTTTTTCTCTTCTTTTTGTTTTACTTTTTTCTGTAACACGAAACTCTAAAGCTTTCAAGCCAGATGTAATGAGTTGATAAAGCTATGCGAAACGAGTTAGCCTAATAATTTATTGTGTCTGTGGTAGGACAAGGTGGCAACGAGAAAGAGATCGTTAATGCTAACGGACCGAATACTTGTTGGCGTAAAGCTTTTACCTTAAGAGGGTTTAAACCTTGTAAAATTGGTTTTAACAAGATTTTTAGATCCTTTTTACTGGTTTTTCTTTGGAAGGCCATTAGCTTAGGAAGGTACTAAAGTCAATATTTGGATTATTTGAAGCCGGAACATCAAAAATCATGCACAGTAATAAAATATTGGCGTTTTGTACATTTCATTCATTTTATTTCGATATATACACGATCGGCAAAGCAAAAGCTTGCATGCCAATATTAATGCGATAGAGTAGAATACGTATGGTATGGCCCCAGATTGAAAAGAGGACGACAACAATTCCCTCTTTTCCATTTCCAATACGACGACGGACGACGGCGATCCGTTAGCATATTGTTGGCTGAGGCATGTAGGGAGATACAGTACCAGCGTCCAGCTATACGTAGGTCGCTAGATAAGTTTGGTCGTACTTACAGAATATTAACTTTTTTCGAAGTAATTACCATCAGCCGCTATGCAAGACTTCATACGCTTGAACCAAGTAGCAAAAGTATTTTTCCAAAATAACTGAAACATTAGCGCAAATTTCGTCAAACGCTCCCAATAGCTCTGAGCTGCACAAAAATTTTCGCCCTTTTAATTGTTTCTTTACATAGGGGAATAAAGAAAAATCACTAGCCCCAAGTCCCGGGCTATGGGAAAAGGGAAAATAAGTAATTTTTTTTTTGGGTTTCCAAAAAAAGGGGATCGTTAAAACCGGTTGAGAGAGGAACATTATCATTGTAAAAAAAAGGGTTTAGGCTCGAGTTTTCGTCATTTTTTTAAAGGGTTGGGAAAATTTTTTGGGGGACATTCATTTTTTTAAAATGTGTGACTGTTTTCTTGGTCTCTAAATAAAAAACCCCCAAAACCCCCCTCTTACTACTACTCAAAACCAAAATTTTTCCTGGGATTTAGTGAGGCATCAAATAATTTTTTAATTTTTTTTCCCGTGTGATGATTGAATTGATATCATTAGAGTCATCATCAAATTTTTTTTAGCTTTTATTTAAAACCCCTTTTTTCTTTCTGCTCCCTAGAGTATCGGTTATAAATGTGATACCCCGAGTGAACAAATTTTTTTTAAATTTTAAAATTTTTGGCATGCAGAATATGATGAATATTTTTTGACTTATCTTCATTAAATTCTCTATTTGACGGTTGTTATTCGTGGTCTTCCACAACAAGATTTTTTTGGTTGAAATTTTTTTATCTTTTTTTTTAATGGGTTAAAGTTTTGCGCCTCAATTAAAATTTTTTCCCCCCTTGGAAATTTTAAATAACCTTTTCAGTTTAAAATGGACAAAAATTTTTCCCCCAAAACCCCCCAAAAATTTTTTTTTTAAACATTTTTTTTTCCACAAAAATTTACAAAAAAAAAGAAATACATGGTAATCAGTTATAAATATTTATTTTTTTTTAAATTATGAAAAAAATGGAAAACGGAACTGAGTAACTTTTTAAAAATTTATTAAAAAACAAGTTTTTTTTAAATCATGCTAAAAGAACTTGTCTAGCGGCCTACGTATTC
>JAHBCN010019960.1:0-15681 GCA_019359885.1 Listronotus oregonensis
CGAAAATTAAATTTTTTATTTTCTAATACTTTTGTTTTTTAAAATTAGTTTTAAAAAAATCTAAAACCATTTTTTTAAAAATTCAAATAAAAAGTTTTATACATGACAGATATCAAAATTTTAATTATGCACTATTTAATTGTTTATATTCCTTCACAGACGTTAAAAATTCTTTTTTTTAATTAGAAAAAAGCATTTTTTTCCCTATTTTAATTTTTTAAATTTTTAAAACACCGTTTTGAATGAATACAGTGACGGCCATTAAATCTTGGGAAAAAATGTGTCAAATTTTGACTTTTTGCCAATTTTTGTAAATCCTTTTTTACCCATTTTTACGTTTAGGTATATAAATAAAGAAAAGGAAAAAAATATATTTTATAAAAACTAACAAATTAATAAATTAATTAAAATTTAAAATTTTAAACAAATTAAAAATTTTTAAACAATTTAATATTTTTTGGGCCCCCCGTTTTTTTCTAAGAAAAATCCCTTTCCCAGGATGAAGGGCCAAAAACCCCCGGGTTTTTCCTCCCCCCATAACATGCCTCTAAAATTGTATCCTTAAGTTCGTTTACATTTTGCGACCTAAACTCATTACCCCAATTTATTTTTTTAAGTAATAAGCCCCAAATATTTTTCATAGCATTTAAATCCAAACTACGTGCGGGCCGCGGTAAAACCCTAATACGCTGCTCTTCCATCCATTTATCGACTTGCCGGGCCGTATGAACGGGACACTTATTTTGCTGAAAGATAAAATTTCTGTCCGGAAATCGATCCAGTACAGAAGGAAGCATGAAATTCTGTAGTAGATCAATATATACCTCCACATTGAACCTTTCTTCGATAAAATAATATACACCAAGTTCTTGTACACTCAGCCACCCCCAAACATTTATAGAAAATCGCCCACTACTTCTGTCCTTCTGGGTATATTTTTCATTGTTCCTTAGGGCCTGTATACCTTAAGTATTTCATTGTAGCACGACCGAACAACTTTTTCATCGGAGAATATTATATTTTGCCAAAAAATCTGACGTTTAAAGTAAAATTGTAGAGCAAATCCAATGCTTTGTTTTTATTTGCATTTGTTAAAAACGGTTTTAAGGCTGCCGGCTGGCAGCGCAATTCGGATATTTGCCTTATTCTTCGCCGTGTCGTTCCAACCGATGCGATGCTGAGAAATTGCTTTCCGTTTTTGTTGTAACTACAGATTGTCTTGTTCTTGATTTGATAGTTTGGTGCTACCAGAGTTTATTAATCTAAAGGGAGTTATGACATCCGCCATATTGAAAAACTCTTCTGTTACGTCAAGAAGGGTCCATTTCGGCCATGTTGGATTTTATGCCGGACAGTGGCGTAGAATTGAGGTGGAAACGAAAAACTGCTTCTATACCGACGAACAAAATTTATATTTCAAAAATATAAATGTAATTCAATCAAGTATTGAAATTAAAAATTAAAGCGACAACACGACGATGGCGTACCTTTTCAATGGTATCTACTACATTAAATTTTTAAAAAATGAAAAAAACAATTAAAATGTAGAAAATACTGATGATTGCTAATTTGTTATAATTATGAGTACTTACTTTATTTTTAAACACACGATATTGAATTATTAACACCTTTTTTTCTTTAATAATACCCATCTATATTACGATTTTTATAAAATTTTATGAGCAAGTAAAGAAGTTTGAGGTTTTTAATTATTTTTTTATCTTGGAACAGTCCGCGAAGGCTGAGGCCTAGTATAAACGCCCCGTGGGTGTCTGAAGTGTGCTAAGAGGGAGTTTATTCACAAGAGACTTAAATTCTGCAGGTAGCGGGTTCCATAGTCTTGACACTCTAGGGATGAAGGAACGAAGAAAGCGGGAAGTTCGGGGCCTCTCTAGCTGAACTGTAAAAAGATGCATAAAAGTTGCACTACGTGTTGCTCGGTTGGGAGCTGCCAGAAAAGGAATTATACTGGCCAACTCGTCTAAGCAGAAGCCGTGGAAATACCTACAGAGGAAAGACAGGTGCCCTACAGCCCGTCGGTGGGCAAGGGAAGGAAGTTTTTCTGTAAGTGCAGGATCAGAAATGAGCTTTTACAAGGTATCTTGAAGATCTTTGTAAGATTACAAAATTTCCAACTCCAAATCAGGTATTGGAAGCCATAGAAAAATAAATATATTTTTTTGGAATTTATGACGGTGTTTTTGTATTACTTTATAAATATATAAATGTGTCTATTAATTCTTAATTTCTATTATTTTAAAAACTAATTATGTTACTTTTAAAAACTAGTTATTTATTTACTTACGGGCCATACAGCATCTTGATATTGCAGAATAAAAGCAAAATTTTCCACTTTGGCAATAAAGTGAATTATTTTATGTAAAAAATGTAAATACAGGAAACTAAACATTATTTGTTTCACAACTACAACACTACAATACATTTACAATTGCAACAATTAAATAAAATACAACTGAAATTTTTACATTTTGAAATAGATATGAAAAAAAAAACAGTACATAGTGGTATTATTTAATAATATTTTGTGGTATACTACATTTCATATTCTAAAACATACAAATCATTTAAGCCTTAAAACTACTTAATACAAACACAAAAATTTCATTTCTAGTTTGTTGGCAGCCCTTGCAAGATAAAACAAAGAATTAGATCTCGTGTTCTTATTTGGTACTCGAAAGTTTAACTTACTTACAAGTTCTTCGCAGTCCACTTCATACTACACAATCTAAACAAAAACTTCTTCAGTGCAAGGTAGGTTTACATCAGTTTATTTTAAACTTGTAAAAGGCAAATCTAAAAAATATAAATTATGTTTTAGAACATGTCTTTCTCAATATAATATACCAAGTAATTTGTAGATAAGTATCCAAAAAAAATTAAATACAATTAAAGAATGTAACTAACCGCAAACTTAATAAATGTACAAAATAATGGGAAAAAAATATAAAATACACATTCTGAAGGTACATTAATACATATACCTAAAGTTGATCAGTTCTAAGTATAAGCAAGTCAATATTAACTATTTACTTTCTTGACAACAAATAACTATAATCAAAATTACACAAAAAATTCAATTTACTTACTAATAACTGTGTAACTACACCCAGAGTTGTGAAGAGTGACTGGTGGACTTAAAAACCGTGTTTGTGTTATCCGAGGTGTAATCAGGATCTCATAATCACCTCCTTTGCAATTTTTCTGGAAGACATATAAAAATCGTCTTTTTTAACATGCTCCGAGCAAATAACAGAATCCTTATGGGAAACACAACTTTTTGTCTATTCACACTAAGGACTAATTAAAACTACACTACTAAACACTACCAAAAACAATATAGTAAAAACAATCAAAACAATAAAATATAACTCTGTAACAAATATTTTCAACTGTAAAATAACCCCATATAAAACTTTGACTTGTGGCACGACTCCCCACAGCTGAGAATGCTAGTAACTTTTAGAGTTACCAGAGAGGGCCGCCAACATAAGCCGCCCTTTTCACACCCTCACGTCTTGAATTTTTGCTATCCCCATTTTCGACGATGTCATAACCCCTTTAGATTAATAGACTCTGGGTGCGACCACTTCCAGCTCTTCTCTCAAAAAAGTGTGTTTCCTGCCTTTTTTTTACAAAATGAATAGTACTCTTTGGGATGGTAAGCTCTTGCGCCACATCCCTTTCTGGCCAACCTATCTGCTCAATATAATAAATAATTAATATTTTTTGATCCAAAGTTAAGTTTGGCATTTTATATTTTTAGACACTGGCAACGGACTCCTGTTTCTTTATCAGGTGTGTTAACAGGTATTTATATTCAGTAGAAGGTATAGCATAAGCCTATTTTACGAAAAAGAAAAAGAATTGCCCAAGATTTAATGGCCGTTACTGTACTTTAAGTAATTACCTTTTTGATTCGCCTTAAAAGTGTCATTATAGATATGGTAAGCTGTAGCGTGAGCAAGAAGTTGATTTTTCATACACTGATAGACACCATCTCCGGCGAGATCCACACCAGGTGGGGAGGTCGTACCGCCATAGCCATAAAGACAGGTTGACTTGGGTTCATTAACTGTTAGAAAAATATTATATTATATTAAAGTTATGCTATCTAAAATACGCTTTTAAAAATATTATTATATTACTTTTACAGCAATATACAACACAGAAGGCGTTTTAAAAAATTGTTGGGTTAAGTCTTTCTTTCATCATGATTGATCATGATAACAAAAACATAAATAACACAAAAAAATATAGTTACCTTAAGGTTTAATTAAAAGAGTTTATGAAGATAAAACTTCAGTTTTAACTTCAAAAGCTCTTTTAGTATGTCTTTGAGGCTAACTTAAATTACTATAGACTATAGTCTATACAGGGTGCCACAGATTCGAGTGCATGCATGGGGATCTCGGAAACCGTAAGAGATACGAAGTCGGTTAAATTATGGCAAAGTTGTGTATTTGCGTAACGAACCATGTCCACTTTAGAAAGTTGCAAAATTCCGAGTACTTCCGGAGATATCTGGGAAAAACCGAAATTTACCGATTTCGTTTTATTTTTTTCTGACGTTATTAAAAGAGATATGGAAAAACAAAAGACACTTTCTCATGGCCACTTTTTAAGCTCTACAAAACAACGTTAAGAGATTTTCCGTACGACGTTTCGTTTTCGTTAAACCATCATCAACTTTATTTTTTTAAATACGGACCTGGGTTTTTTATTTAATTTTTTCGAACCCCTTATTATCCCAATTACAAAAATATATAACACTTAATTTTTATTAACAAATATGGAACGCCCCTATAAGAAATTATGTGCGTTCCTTGTCTAACTCATTGTCTCCTATGGAAAATATGTTTATTTAACAGAAAACTATTAAGTGTTATACATCATTGTAATTGGGATTATAACTGCTTCAAAAAAATGCAATGAACAATTGAGTGTCGTATTTAAAAAAATAAAATTGATGATGGTTTAACGAAAACGAAACGTCGTACGGAAAATTTCTCAACGCTGTTTTGTAGAGCTTAAAAAGTGGCTTTAAGAAAGTGTGTTTTGTTTTTCCCTATCTCTTTCAATAACGTCAGAAAAAAATAAAAACGAAATCGCCAAATTTCAGTTTTTTCCGGATATCTCCGGAAGTACTCGGAATTTTACAACTTTCTAAACGGCATGTTGTTAGGCCCCTAAATGCGTAACTTTGCCATAATTTAACCGACTTCGTATCTCTTACGGTTTCCGAGATCCCCATGCATGCACTCGAATCTGTAGCACCCTATATAAATCCCATAAACATTATTAGAAGTGGTGCTATCAAAACCAAAATAATTAAACTACTCACTTAATTGTTTGTAGATTTTTAATCAATTTTAAATTAATTTTTAATTAATTTAAAATTTGTTTTGTCCAGTGTCGATTGAGCGAGCTGTGACAACACTAAACATAAGATGTCAGTCGTTCTGTAATTTTGAAATTGCAGAACGACAATGACCATGAATTTTGGAAGTTCTTATCAGTTTCCAATATTACCTGTAGCCCATAATTTAACATAATTTCCGAATAATGTGTAGCACAATCTGGCATATTCTCCAAAATACAATGCGATTTGAGGATTGGCCATCCTCCAAGATCACTGAGGTGTACAGGTAAATCCCCATGAAAAAGAGTGACAAGCGGTTCTATATTATTAGCGTGCAATTTCTGAAAAATAATACAAAGCCTTATTAGCTCATTCTTTTTCTTGCTGTCATACCCTATTTATTCTATTTTTAATAATTTATTTATTAGTAAATCATCATCATTGTTTCAGTTTAACATCGAAATACAAAAATGTACCTACCTTAAAAAGATTAAGGTAATAGTCCACTCCAGCTTGGTTTATTTTGTTAGTTGTTCCGTCGGGCAGGATTCTTGCCCAAGATATTGAAAGCCTAAATGAAATAGAGTCAATCAATTGACCCGAACCCCCGGTTGGTTTTTTTTAATTGTTTTTTATGAAAAGTTAGGTTTTTAAGATACTAAACACATACCCATTTTGAAATAACCATTACCAAAGTGTGACAGTGGTAATAAATATTTCTTTTTACAAACGTGTTAAGAATTTTTAAAACTATCTAGATGCTTTAAAAAAGTTACTTTTAAACACTAGTGCCTTAAAGTAACATTTTAAAGCACTACTGTTAAAGTGAAATGTAAAATTTTTGGAAGGTAACGCCCAGTTTATTTATTTACAACATTTATTTAATTTACAATTAAACAACTTAAAAAACAAATTTTTTCACAGTTGTAGCATTCTCCGTAAGAGCTCGAACAGACAAGCCACTTTGTCGCGCCACAGTGTGGTGACACAGAGTGGCCGATTGGACCACTTTTGTCGCAAAAGTCGCTCCACAAAGTCGTTCGTCTGAACTGGTAATTTTATTTACTAAAAGCTTAGTACGGTGGCGAAGGTTTTCCAAACATATAAAAATTCCTTGATCCTAAATTTCCTAGTGTTTATGGAGTCGGATGAAGAAAATCTACTTCTTGCTCTTCTCTTACGCCGCCCGGACGAAACTTTTTCTAAAAACCTTTGGGGTACGTTATTGGATTTTGTTCATTCCGATAACCCCCAAAGAGAATATCCCGTTTGGGCGGGGGTATTATCCCACCTACTGGTTTTCGGCAGATCCTGCGAAGTTTTTTAAAACCGAATTTCAAAGGGAACTTTTGGGCCACTTTTTGCCCAAATTTTGGCGCAAACCAAATGGCTTCTGTTATAATTTTAATAAAAAACCCGGAAAAAAACTTTCTTTACCACCGTAAACCCAACGTTTTAAAACCAAATCCCAACGTTCCAAAATGGTGCTTTAGCAACCAAAATTTTTATTTTTTTAAACCATTTTGGGCTTTTAAAAATGTTTCGCTGGGTCTCATTGATGCATAGGTCAAAAACCAAAGCACAAATTTCCTCCTTCGACATCGCCAGGCCTTTTAAAAAATTCTAGGCAAATATTGGTTTTTGTACTAGGTATTACAATGCAAAAAACCAGCCCCTTTATCCTGTAATCTTAATTTTAACTTTTTTGCCTTCTTCGAATGCCCACTTATACCCATTATCATTGACACTTTTAATAGCAAAATACTGTATAAAATAAGCGCTCCGGGATAATTTGACCCCGTTTAACTGTCATCGGTATTCACCTAATTGTCAGCCCTTTTGGATTAAGACACCTTAGGGGTTTAACTTTAAGTGGCCAAAATGGCTGACATATCATCGATAACGATTGTTTTCCCAAAAATGTTGCACTTTCACCCCTTATTGCTACCCCCTATATCCAATAGGTTGTCAGCCGGCGCGAAAACGTAAGTAACAATATTAAATGAACATGTTTTACGGGAGAAACTCCCTATTACTGATGACGATGATTTTTTGGCTCTAGCTCTTAGACCATTAGTAAAAACTTCGTGTCGCTAACCACTTACCATGATTTTTTATTTTTTTGGGGACTTCTGCTTACCTAATTTTAAATTTTTTTTAAATTTATTACTTGTTTTTAACAGCTGATATGGACCCCTTGCAGGTGGTAGTGGGCCCCTAGTAGTCGATATAGACCACTTTGGGAATCATTGCTTTATACGAAAGAAGTTATTTTAAAAAACCGTTAAATTGCTAACCTATATAAGCTAACACCTAGTTCCTTTAAAATTTCCACATCTTCATTCCATTTGTGGTAAGAATCGCAAGCTATATCACCATTTTCGCCATCAGCTGTTCTACCTAAAAATAAATAAATACATTTAAAAATCCCTTAAATTGCTAAAAATAATTTAATAATATTTTTTAGAACATTTTTCTTTACTTGAATTTTCGTGCAAAAATTTGTCCCATATATTCTCCCCTTTCCATCTTCATTCCATGCTCCTTCAATTTGATAGGAAGATGTAGCTGCCCCAAATTTAAACCATTTCGGAAAATATTTATTCGTAATGTTATCTCCAAAAACACTAAAAAAAAATTTTAATATAGTTAAATGGGGGTAAGGGGTAGACGGGATTTTCAAAAAATAGATTTTGTTTTTTTTGCTTACAGTTTTTTTAAATCTTTGGATAGTCCACGAAGGCTAATGCCTAAGTACTAACGTACCGTGGGTGTCTTAAGTGTGGTGAGAGAGAGTTTGTTCACACGGGACTTAAATATTTGGAGAATGGGAGAAGAAGAAAAAACTTCTGCGGGCAGCAGGTTCCATAGTCTTGACACTCTAGGGATGAAGGAACGAAAAAAAGTTCGGAGCCTCTCTGGTTAAATTGTAAAAGGATGCATAAAGTTGCTTTCTGTTGACTGTTGGGGGCGCTAGGGGGGGTTTAATGCCAATCCTCTGAGCAAAGCCATGGGCAAAAAAGGAAGCCTTTCTTTAGGTGAAAATTTTTTAAACGAGTTTTCTTGAACCCCAAAAATGCTTTTGTTTAAAAGGCTTCAATGACAATACATTTGGAGTCTTTTGGGGAAACAGGTATTTTTTTAAAAAGAAAAATTTTTGGCCCCTAAAAAAAAATTTTCTTGAAGCTCCGTTTTGATTATTTGGGTTTCCATAAGGGTTATCTCAGAAAGAAAGATGGGGCTTGGGTGGATTTAAAATTTAGGAAAACCTGGGACTTTTGCGAAGCAAAACATTAATTAAAAAATGTTTTGAAATTTTAATGAAAAAATTTTTGCGAAAAAAATAATAATTTAAAACAAACGCATTTTATTTTATGTTTTTTTTTTTAATTTAAAATTTGTTTGTTTTAAAAATTGTATTTAATTTTCTTTATGTTTTACGAAAGTTTATTAAATTTTTTAAGCTAGGAAGAAATTTTTTAGGTTTTTTTTCTTCTGATATTCAAAAAAATAGGAGCCTATGGGCGCAAACTATGAATGGGACTGATTGTAGAAAAGAGAAGATCGTAAATGTGTAGAAGAAACAGGGTGGGTGCCAGTCCTGAGCCCTGGGGCACTCCAGCATTAATATAATAAAAATATACTTTAAAAACTTAAAGTAAACTGCTGGACACTCGAAGTGCATAACGTATTTTTTTGGGGTATTTTTAAGGGTCGATATTTTGAAAACGGTAAACGATATTAAAATTGGTTTTCGATGTTAGCTTGCCAAAGATTTTTTTTTATAAATTCCTTTAATTAATAAAACACAACAAAATAAATTTTTCTTAAAAAAATTTTCAAACAAAACAAAAAAAAAAAAAAAATTGCGTTTTTTGAAATTCCTCTTTTCTTGGGATATACAGGGTATATTCGAAAATATTGACATGAAGGAACAAACAAATTCCTAATTTACTAGTTACAGCCCAAATCAAACTCATTGGGGCAATTTTTTTATTATCTCTAATGCCCCCATCAGGGAAAATTACAATTACAACATACAGAAGTGTGAAAAAGTTTACATTTGGTTTTATTCCTAAAATTTTATGATTTTACATATTTTTATGCATTTAACATTCAGAGCTAGATAAATTTTATTAAAACGTAATTTATTTTGATGCCGTTACTTGATTTACCTTACCTTTCGGTAAAGACTCTTTTACCGAAACGGTTTTTTGTATTCCATCATAACCTCACTTTTAAAGAAACTGGCGTCTGACCTTTTCGAAGATAAAAAAATGGTGGGTTAGGCCAAAAACCACGAAGTTTCGAAGAATTATTTTTTATTTCAAAATTAAAAGCCTGGACCGATACCTATATCAATCGTAATCTAGGATTCCAAAATGAGATGTAAAATAATTAAAACCACTGCTGTTAAGTTCCTTTTTAAAACTTTGTGTTGTTAAAATCTTACCTATAGAAAAATAACGATAAAAGACAAAGTTTTAAAACACTACACATTTTTTAAACTGAAATATCTATGAAATTAAACAAATACAAAATATTAAATTTATATTATTTTTGGAATAAAAATATGTTTTGCACCGGCATTCAAGTACTTTTCTTATTTTAATATTATCTATTAAAAATATTATGATGCTCCAATGATATAAATTGAAACTCTAGTGGTAACAATTTTAAGTGTTTTTCTAGATACTGTTTTTTTTTAAATCTTTTATATTGTTGTAGCGGATTCTTTTAATAAAATAAATTCTTTTTGAGTTACTTCCCAAAAGGAATTGGTTCGGTTCAGGTACTAGGATGTAGATTTCTGCATGCCCATCGCAGTGCTGTGTGGTGAAATTTAAAAGAAATGAATTAATTTATAAAAACTCACATATTTATAATATAAGTTCTATCCTTTTATTATTTTTCGCAAACTCGTTGTAAGCAAGCTTTAGACATAACATGTCGTTTAACTGCCTAATGTAAATTATTTAAATTGCCAAAACCACTCTGATTTCAAACACCGCTAGACCGAAAATAGTATATTATTTTATATGAAGGAAAAGTGATACTTTTCATGGCGCGCTCGTGTTTACAGCCGAACGGAGTGAGACTGGTAATAGAGAGCATGCAAATAAAAGTAACTTTTTCTCCAAATAAAATACGCTGTTTTTTTTTAAACGTCAACTAATACAAAAACATCTCTTTTTTATAATAATAGTTATAAAAGATAAGTGGGTTCGCAAGGCGGTTTAGACCGGTGGCGGTGAATAGTTGCCAGTGCGAATAAAGCTGCCAGTGGCACTGTCAACAATAATTATTTTCTAAAAAGCACTTTTTAAGTAAGTACATTTAATATTCTAATATTCAACTGATTGCTATGATAACACTTTTTCTTCCGCCAACAGGAAAGTGAAAAGTAAAGGTCCGGCGGAGGAAAAATAAAACTTCGCTGTCGCCTACACAATCGGGTAATGACGCATTAACTGATCTTTGAAGAAAAAAGATATTTTTTTCATATTTTTAGAATACCTTGTACCTATTACCACTCAAAACGTTGTGAATTTTAAACTAATAAAGGTAATGCAAGATGTATAGACATCTTTAAAGAAAAAAAAAACAAACTAATTATTTAATGAGAAAAATGCAGGTGACTGAGTATATTTTTAATATACACCTTAATACACAGTCTTCGGCATTTTCCTTATTTCTAATTCGTGTTCTTAGCTACATTTCTCATTATTTGTTTTATCTTTTATTTATTACTAAAAATAATACATTTATTCCTTATTCTTTTAATTGGTGCAGGAATCCACCAAGCATCTAGTTTTCACCACTTTTTGGTAGTATCTTCCGGAAGCTTTCCATGTCCTTGTTCTGTTAGGGCTGTCGTGATCCACGGCGATGATTCCTAGTCTTTGTCTAAAATAAAATTACTATTATAAACCAGGTGCCAAAAATAAGGTAATAAAAGATTGCACTTCAGCAAAAGAGTTTAAAAAACCTATTACTCAAGTTTTGCTGAAATGTTTTTACTGTTTATTTATTTAGTACATTAAAAAATAAAATAATTCCGAAAAGAAATAAAAAAATAGTTCAAAAAGAGTTTACCAAAAATTTTTTACTTTTTTGGGTTAAATTTTCTTATTTTTAAAATTTTTACAATTAAAATAATTATTCCAAAAAGTTATTGACGTTTTGTTATCGGGGGGGTTGAAAAAAGATGTATTACTTTCGGCGATTAACTACAATATAGGTTTTTTAATTTTAAAAAAAAAATGTTTAACAGATATTCAACTTAATTTATAAAAAACAAACACAAGACAGTTAAAAGACACATTTAAAATTAAACATTTAATCAAGGGGTTTGGGTAAATTGATAAAAGGGGGTTTCCCCTTTTATGGGGCTTATTATCCCGGGTGTTCTTTTTTTAAAAAGGTTTTTCTGTAAAATTTTTTTGAATAAAAAAAAACCCGTATTTAGGAGTAATCGGTTTTTTCCAAAATTTCCAAGCTTGGATTTTTTTTTCTTTGCTAAAATGGAAAATTCCCTTAAGGAAAAAAAAACCCAAAATTTTTTTGCCGAAATCCAAAGTTGGGGATAAAGGTTTTTTGGAAAGATGGGCTTTTAAAAACCAAAACTTTTTTCTATTTAAATTAAGTTTTGTTTTTTTTTCTTTTAAAAAACTTTTTTTTTTTTTAGTAAAAAATCATCCCAACCTTCTCCAATATTCCCCAAGGCTCTTGTGGCAAAAATTGTTTTCTTTTACCATTCATTCTTTTAAAAATCAACCCCAAAACCCAAATTTTGGGGAAAAAATAAAAATTTATTAAGAATCATTTTTTTAAAAAACCGGGGTAATTTTTTTGGGGGAAACAAGGTTGGTCAAAATACCTTTACAAGATAAAAACATCTTGGATTGGCCAAAATCTTTTAAAAGTTTATTCAAAAAGATTTCGTTTTTTAAAAAAAAGTCAAAATTGCCACAAATAAAGGGCAAGTTTTTCAAAAAAGGGGAGTCGTTTAAAAAATCCTGGGCCCCCGCGTTTTTAAAACTTTGAGAATTAACCCCACTGGCCAAACACTTTTACATGCTTGGAAAGCTAAAAAAAGAAAGGAAAACTCTTCGAGCGAAAATATTTTTTCCCCAAAAAAACAAAAAACCCAAAATGTTCCAATTCGTTTTGGGAATTCCGTTCCTTTGTTTTTAATGGCTTTCCTAAAAAAACTTGGCCCCCGGCTCCCCCCCAAAAAAACCCCTTCTATAGGGGATCCAAGGGTTTCAAAAATTTTTTTTTGGAAATTTTAATTTTAGATTGTTTAAAAAAAATTTTTTTAAACGGCTTTTTTGGGAAAAAAAAAAGGGAAAAAAAAAATTTCCTTTCTTGGATTTAACGGGCAACAAATCCCCCTTTATCCCCTTTTACGGTATTAGACAAAACTTTCCGTTTCTGGTTTTTTAAAATAAAGGTAAAAAAAAAAATTAACCGGTCGAAATTTTTTTTCTTTTAAATTGTCGTTGACTTTTTAACTTTTTTAGAAAAAGGGAATTTTTTAAAAATTTTTTAATTAAAAACGTATATTAAAAATCTTTAAAAAAATACAAAATTGTTTATCAAAAAAAGAGACATGGGACCACTAAATATATACCAAATGCTTAAAAAGGGAAAATTTGGTAAAAAAAAATTTTTTTAAATTTTGGATTTACAAAAAAAAAAATTTTTGGGGTGCCTCCACTTGGAAACTTTTAAACGCAAATCTTTGCTTTTTTTTTTCGTATTTGATAAATTTTATAGTTAAATTCCAAATTTTTAAAATAATCTATGTTTTTTTTAAAAATCATAGCCAGTTTTTTTCTCAACAATTTTCTTATGCAAATATTTAAAATGCTTAAATTTTAAGAAAAATGCAACTTTTTTGCCCCAACTAACCCCGAGCAAAGTTTGGGGGTTTTGGAAAAAACAATATTGACAGATAAGCCAAGAAACAAGGGTTTGTCCCCACTCGTGACAAAAAACTGCATTTCACATTATATTTTTCCCCGTTTCTAAAGCAAAAATGTCCTACTTTTTTTAGTAAACGTGGGAACATTGTCTTCCTATTTGGCATACATATTTCTAAGGTTGCGTCGTGGATTGAAACTGCCAAAACGTCCCAAGATGGGCTATAATTAAAGGGGTGCGGCATATGAATAAGGGTGAGTTTAAATATGGGAATTCCTTTTTGTATTTGTAAAATAAACCATAAATTGGGGTTTGGGCAGTCTTCGGAGCCTTAAAGCATTAGTGCTCACATTTATTATAACGGAACCTATTTATTATTGTAAACCCAGCTTGTGACGTTACTGAATTTTAATTTTGATTTATACTTAAGTTACTTACGTGTAACCACTGCCCACTCAAAGTTATCTAACAAACTCCAAACTGTATAGCCGACCACATTAACTCCATCCTCTAGAATGGCGTCCAAAAGATTGCTTAGGTATCCCTGAAAATTTAATATTTAACTTAGTAACATTCACAAAAATAGCTAAATTATTAAAAAAAAAAAAAGAAAAAATGTTTTTCCAAAATTTACAGGGCTATTTAATACGAAGTACACTTTTAAGCAAATTCTGTAGATAAATCATTTACTTTATTTTTTATTAATATTTGTGAAAAATGTAAAAGCACGCCTGCAGTATGATTTTAATTAAGTTAAAAAAAATTATTATTTATTAAATAATTTTAAAAAACTATTTTTAAATGTTTTTTAATATTTTTTTTAATTGCATATTCGTTTCTTTTGTGGCTTTTATTACTAAAATTAGAATATTTTACAAAAATTATTGATTTCGGCGATTATCCCCACTATCTAATTGTTATCGTCCACATAAAGGTAGATATTTGGTATGTGAACTAACATAACTATTTTAATTATTACCTATAAAAATAAGAGGGGTAAGTCAAGTGATTACTAAGATATTTGGTTTTAAAAATAGCCCATTTTACTATTGAAATTATAGGGTGCTTCCCAAGTAAGTAGAAACTTAAAATTTGGTATGTTGTTCTAAAAACCGCACATTTTTACTTGGAATGCCCTGAAACAGAGCGATAATATTGAAAATTTAGGGGGTATTTTGAAAGTTGGCAACCTGGTTAATCCTAAGTCTCATTTATTATAACACTAATGTAAAATAGTTTCTCGGCTTCTTTAAGTACTGAGATCTGAAATTAGATCAAGTTCTTTTTTGACTTGGTAAGCTAAGTAGAAGCTAACACGAAGCTAACAGTAACCTAACAGTGACCAGTTTCCAATAAAATCCTCACCCGGTGCGAGTGTCCCAGAATGCCCCATACCCCTCTACTAAGCTGTTTACTAATCTATTTATATTAATAAAATATATGTAAACAATTTTTTATACGGATTAGTAAAAAACTTGCCAAGTTAAAAAAGTACTTGGTCCAATTTTAGATCTTCAGGAGGCCCAGATTTTTGGATGGGAACTTGGCCCTTATTTTATAATTATTCAAAAATAGGTGGATCTTTGTTTATTAACCTGAATATAATCAACCCTTCCTTGGTCTTCAAGTCCACCATTATCGACCCATCCATTTTCGGTTATCATAATTTCACCAGGATGATATTTGTCGTTCATAGTTCACAAGTTTTCTCATGCCGGGGAAGCTTAGCCAGTCTGTGGATGAAGAAGGCCAAGATGGGTCACTAAAATTAGGAAAAATAAAGTTTATATCATTTATTATAATAATTTATAAAAAAAAAAAGTTAATTGATATTTTTATTCGTAAATAAGATTTTTCCAATAAGTAAAACAAGTTAAAAAAAATAAGATTCTAACATTAATAAATTTTGTCAGTAGTATATGTGTGTAAGTAAAGTAAATGTATAAAATTAGAGAAATATAAAAAACATTAACCTATATACGGTGTTTCCTTTATCCAACCAATAATTTGGTACACTAGCATCATAGTCATCAGTATAATTTACGTAGTTACCAGTATATCTAAAAAACAGGATGTCTAAATAAAAAAAAATATAAATCACCCACAATACATTATAATATTTAAACCAAGTATAAAAAAAGTAAAATCGTAAGAAATATTTAAATTCGACATGTTTTGTGCAGATTATGAACCCAAACATAATCCATAACAGTTTCTTACATATTTAGCCCAAAATAATCATGTGTGCCATTTATAAAATCAATTTCCTCTTTTGTTAACTCTGGTAGTCTTGAGTAAGCCAAACCTTCAAGTTTACTTCTATTTCCGATCCTGTCGATCATAACCCGAGGCCAGTTTCCGAGATAAACAGG
>JAHBCN010019961.1:0-15518 GCA_019359885.1 Listronotus oregonensis
CTGCTAGGCCTGGACCAAAAGCAGGGGCCCCCTTTTCCCCCTTTTCTCCGGCAAATGAGGGGGGCTTTTGCCCCTCTTCTACTCACCTTCAGCTTTACTTCCTTTCTTTTATTTTTGATATTAATTTTAAAAAAAAATAATAATAATAATATTTTTTTTTAAAAGGCTCCCCGGCCCAAAAAAAATTGGAAAAGTTTTTTTTTAGGCAAAACACTTGGGTTAAAGTAACTGGTGACATGGCGTATAGTTTGCGGAAATGTAGATCCCAATTATCGTCAGGCTTGTCGATCATCAGGGCCCCGGGTTTTTTTTCTTCCAGCGCCTTTCTACTGGTTAGTTGTGATAAAATCCGTGAGGACCCCATCGGATACTTTTTTGTCTGACACCTTTCAAATGCCTCCGACCAAACCGGGCGTCCGCGTCGCGGATAATCGCCGGCTTCCCCATTCTGAGAAAATCTCATTTTTTAAGTAAGCTATGATATCCTGACTTTTAAACCTGTGTATAGGTTTTGGCCTTCACGTAACAGTAAAAGGGGTCCGATACGGTAATTAAGTATTTTTTTTCCGCCTATTTCTCTGACGGTCCCATCATGTCAATGGAATGATAAAATGGTCACGGGGCTTGAAGGTCGGGGGGCATTTGATTGGGGTTTCCTTTTTTGTTTGTGCACAAAATCGCATTGTTTGACGTAGCCTAACGCCCCGATCATGTTCCCCCAGTACAAGGCTCGCTTAATTTGCCTCGCTGTCTCAGGCCCCCCGGGTGTAACGCATCGTCGTGATCATGAAAGTTGCAAAAACCCCTAGCTGGTTAATGCGGGTACCACTAAGCGGGTCCCCAGGTGACTCTTGTTAGAAACCCCTCTTTTACGAGAAAATGATACCACCAGGGCCCCCGGGAACTCCGGTGGTGCTTCAGCTGGGTGTTGCCATAGTCGTAATTTTGGGGCAATTTCTTCATCAGTCCCTGTTTTTTTGATAGTGCCATTAGTTCCGTGGTTTCCCTATATATGTTGGTGCCAAATCTATCGGCCTTGGGGGTAACATGCGCTCTTCATTAGTAATTTCTTCTGATATTTTCCCCCCCCCCGTGATTCCGGAAAGTAGTCAGATAATTCATTTGGGTTTCCCTTTACAGTGTTCAATGGTGAAGGGAATTTCCCCAAGGGCAGGGCCCCCGGGTCAATTTTGCTTTGATCCTTCAGTTCTGTAACCACGTTAACGTTTTGAACCGTTCGAGAACGAACGGGGCCCCCCCAAATAGGGCTAAAGCTTTAAAGCCCAAACTGCGGCCAAGCATTCTTGTTCCCGGATATTGTTTCTGTAGGGAGAGTTTCACTGAGGCGTACGATAAAATTTTTTTTCTCCCGCTCATCTATTTGATACAACGTTGCAGGTTTTCCCTTGCGTCTGTCGTAAAAAATTTTTCTGCCTGGTTGGGGGCGGCAAACCTAGTGGGCGTCTGGCTTGTTTAATTTTTTTGAATTTTGTTCTCTTTCCCCATGGGAAAAACTGCACTGGTTTTTAACTGGGCTGTAAAGGTTCCCAACAATTCCGCCGCGTGGTCAATATATTCTCGTATCCAGTTGAGAATCCCTAGAAAACTTCGCAACTCTTTACGAGTCCTTGGGGGCGCGAAGTTTTGAATGAACACAGGTGTTGCTGTTGTGGTTCTGTTCGATCGCCGCTAATCCGGTGTCCTAGGTAATCTAGTTCCGCTTTTCCAAATGCACATTTTGCCAGTGAACACCGGAGGCCGTACGTCTGTAGCCTCTCGAGGACTTTTTTAAGATGTTCCAGATGAGTCTCATGGTCGTTGGAATACACTATCACGTCGTTTAAGTATACCTTGGCAAACTTATGTAGTTCGCCAGCCAGAACTTCGGTCATAAGTTTCTGGAAGGTAGCTGGTGCTGGGCATTACATTGAACTGATACTGGCTACCATCAGGAGTTCCCAAAAGGGCCCTCAGGTGGCGAGAATCAGGATGTTCGGATTTTTCCAGATCCCGACTTTAGGTCCAAAGTGGTAAAAACCTTGGGTTGCCCCCGTTCCAATGTATCCGGAATTGCCTAATTGTGATGTCTCATCTAATGTTTGTAGATTAAGTTTTCGATAATCTACGCAAAAACCCTTTGGGTTTCCATCCTTTTTCCCAAAAATTACAATAGGTGAGGCGTAATTGGTTGTCGGTCTGGGGGTGGGGATTTAAAAAACTCCGGCGCTAAAAAACTCTTTATAAAATTCCTTTTGGCCCCCGGGATCCGGAGTGCTTGAAACACTTCCCTTTCTTTACTTCCATCCTGGGGTGAAACCTCGTCTTATTTGGTTCCTGTTCTACAGGTGCTAAATATAATTCTGCTTCGTCCGATGTGTCCTTCTTCTCTTTATAGTAGTATATTGTTTGTAGCTGTAAATCATTTTTACTATTATCCTTGGGCGCCATTTCCGCGTAATAGTTTTGTTTAAACCGTGTGATTTGCTCGTCCGAACCCTCGCTGTTCCTTGCTGGTTCCCTTAAGTAATAGTCTAGGCTACTCCGAGCCTTGGTGCTCCACTGGCTTCTGCTCTGCGGCATGGGATCTTCGGACTGAACAAGGAAATCTATCCCTTCGATATTCATGTATTCCTCTCCTATTCCGGGTTGGTTTTGTCTTCTGTTGTGATGGTGTGCCGGTTCACCATCTGGTCGTGGATAATTCGCCTTTACTCGGTCCGAATTCTCGGGAACCCGGTGTTCTGGGTTCATATCCCTCCGAGAATTGGTGCCCCTTAAGTTGGGGGACATTCTCCATCGGGGGGAAAAAATAATAAAAGGGGGATTCTTTGTTTTTTATGCGGTATAAAGGGATATGGTTCTTTTAGGTACCACCGAGGTTTTCGCCCTCGCTGTGTCCCTAACCCCAGGGATTGCGCCATAGCTCGTTTGCGGACAGGCTCCTTTACCTTTCCCCGATGAAGCTGGGGGCCCCCTCACGATCCCTGCCTAGGCCGGCGCTCCAGACACGGATGTGGTAGTTGACCCTTGGTACTTTTCTCTGTGTGGTCTCCCGGCTATTACGGGGTTTTGCATCCCTTTGGTGGTGTTCGTATCATGATGTTAAATTTCTTATTTCTTGAGAACGGTTCCACCGTGGTTCTGTGCACCCACCCCTTCCTAGTTCTCTCAATTCTCTTTTTTTAAAAACTCGTCAGTTCCTGACTGGTGTCCCCATTTAATCCCTAGCCCTTTTCCTGTTTTCACACTTCAAGTGCGGGTATCTCCCAAATCATTCACCCACCCACGCTCGGCGGGGGCGTAGTTTTGTTCCTTCTACTTCCCCCGTTCTTCCTGCTAAATTCAGCTAACTAGAGCCCCCGGGGGATCGGGGGGCACCCAGTGCAACACCTTCGATGCGGCTCCCCTTCCCCCTCTCCCAACAGTTCCGGGGGCGCACCGCCCTTGATTCCCAAAACAATCCCTTCTAAAACTCGGCCCCAATGTGCCGGTAAAATCCCCTGCCTAGGAATGTCCTTTACCCGTCCCTTCTTCTAGCTTTCTTTCTTCCACGTATAACGCGCGCGACGGGTGCCAATAAACCCTTAGAAGCGACAGCGCCCTATACCGAAAACCCTTTAAATTTCCCCCACGGGTCCGTTGGGAACAAGGTGCCAATCACCCTGCGCAATGCGACAGCATCCTTGCCGAGCCAAAATAAATCTCTGCAAGGGCCAATTTTTCTAAAAAACCCCTGGGGTTCAAACAAACAAAATAAATAAATGAAATCGGGGCCAATTTTTCCAAGGCTCCCCTGTTTCATTAACTTCCCAGATGTTCGATTTTCTAAATTTGAAGTGCCATTAATTTTCCCAAACCCCACCTGATTTCCCAAACAAAAAAAAAAAACAACTTCTTCTACATCAGGGCCCAAACCCTTGGCTACCCGTTTTTTTGATAACTCTTATACGGGGTCTATAAATACGGCCAACTCCCAAGACTAAACCTGGGGCGCCGTACCGGCGATCCCCCGGTATCAAGCCGAACTGTCTGCTACAAGCTCTGGTCCGACTGACTGGGTTTGCCGACCCTTATTTATAGATCCCGTAACAGAGCCTTATTTATGATCCCGTAACACCACTCCCTTGGGGTAGAATGCGGGGGAAGAGGAGGGGCTTTTTTAAAAAACCCACAAATTTTTTTTAAAAAAAGTCCTCCCTAATCAAAACCCTTTAAAAAAAAATACCTAAGCCTGTGTTGGTCTATAACAAAATCAACTAAATGAGCTACCCCCCACTTTCATTCTTAATCTATTAATCATTTTTTAAGCTTTCCCTGAAGATCTAACTTGGTAATATTCCCCCCCCTTAGGTGAACACAGTTGCAATTTGAATTTTAACAAAACTAGAATCCCTAAATTCCCTAACATTTTTCAAACATACAAATTAACCCTATAACTTAACTACTTATCAACTGGTTCTGTTTTCCAAAGAATAAAATTAGCAATTTGCCTCTTAACGTATAACCATGTCCCTTTTCTTAGATAATTTTTCCCTGCTCTTTTCCAAATCTTTAACTTATTCCCTTATTTTTCCCACTTAGACTTTCACAAAAACAAAACTTGGGTTATTCCACCCCACTTAGCTTCATAACCCTGGGTCGTTCCACCCCCCTTTTGACTATAAACTTGCTCTTCAACTTAACCTTTTAAACTTCAACTCTGCCCCTAACTTTTGGGTTCCCCCTTGGGTTTTCTTTAAATTCTGCGAAAAAAAAACATAATTCACACCTTCCTGGCTACCTGCCATTGCCAACATGAGAACTCCCCTCATGCTCCGAAGGATCCCGCTGCCCCCCGAAAATTTTCTTAAAAATCCCAATTACTTATTTCCCAAAAACCTTTTCTGACCGGGGACTCGTACTTATTAATCCCCTACCTAATTGTTACAATACTGTCTTGGGCGGCAGGTACACTGCTATCCCGCGTCACCAAAACAAAAACCCCCTAACTTTTTATGCCTGTCTTGGGCGGCAAGTGAAAAGTGAAATGCTTCCCGGGTCCCAAAACAAAAACTACTGGTTACAATATACTTACAAACTAAACTTAAAACTAACTTAAAACTAATTTACATCCGGAAAAACGATGTCCGTGCATTAAACTAACTTACAAGCTAACTCACATCCGGATAACAATGTCCGTACCTACTAACTAACTCACATCCGGAAAAAACGATGTCCGTACCTACTAACTAACTCACATCCGGAAAAAACGATGTCCGTACGTTCACAGCACTCTCGGAGCGTCTGTGCACTTCGCGAACTAGCGAATGGTTCGTAGAGCACTCTTTGCTCTTTTTGCCTTCCCCGTTTTTACCCCATCCTTTCGTCACGTTGGGGTTTTTCATTTTGGGGTCGGGGTTTCCCGGTTCCGGGTCTGGTACTGGTGTTCGGTTACTCTCTCGAGCGCCAAAACGAAGTAGGCGTAAGAAACGTGCCCGAGTAGTTAGAAACCCGTGCCAACAATACTGCTCCGGCTCTTGGGGAATTCCCAGTTCCGCTAGCAATTTGACGAACTTAGCTTTGGTATTCAAGAATCCGGTCCAATCGTATTCGCCATGGTCGTCGGTACTGGATACATCCGTGGCGGGAACCATACAGGCTATAGTGGGTTCCAGGGTCATTACGCGTTCGGGTGGTTCCCCTTCATTCTGTCTTGGCGGAGTCCGGCTTGGTTCTGCGGGTTCGTCCCTTGCCTCGTGATCGGATTGGGTCGACTGGTTTTCGTTGTCGGAAACGTTACTGCTGCTGGAGTTAGCTTCGCTCTTGGTTTCACTGGAACTTGAGGTCTCGTTGGAGTTTGACATGACATTTTGAGTAGGCACCGTCTTTGTCTATGATATAGGTGGCGTCTCCTAGCACTTCGACGACCTTGTGTGGTCCAGTCCAGGTTTTGTCAAAGGTATCGGTCTGCGGGTTAAAATTCCGACACCATACTTCGTCACCGACTCGGAAATTCGGTGAAGGTCTCCGTGGTGTTGGTGCGTATTTCAGTTTATATTTACGTTGGCGTTGGTCCGCTTCTTGTCTTGTCTGTCTTACTTCATCGGTTCGCTGTTGTTGTTCCAGTTGGGGTTCCATATTAGTCCATTCCCCCGGACGTCGCAGTTCTTGACCATATAGCAGTCGGGCTGGGGTCTCGCCGGTGGCTTCGTTGCGTCTAGTAGGGCGAAGAGTATTCGTGGTAGGTGTAAGTCCCAGGTTTCATCTGGTTCTTCCAACATTACGGCCCGGTAGGCTTTTTTCATTTCTTTCCACCTTCGTTCTACCGGGTTGGCCTGCTGGTGATATATTGGAGAAGATACCCATCGGATGCTCTTCTGCCGACACAGCCTTTCAAAAGCCGCCGATCTAAAGCGTGCATCGGCGTCTGACCGGATAACTGCCGGAGTTCCCCATTCCGGAAATATTTCATCCATAAGATATGTTATGACAGTCTGAGTGTTAACATGTGGGTACGCTTTCGCCTTGACATAACGGGAAAAGGGGGTTTCCGTCTGTCACCAGGGCATTCTTACGCCGGGTCTCTCGGTAGGGTCCCCAATATCAATGGAGAGGGCGTAGAATGGGCAGGGGGCCTGTAAGGCGCCCAGCGGTGCGTCTTCCTGCAGTTTTCCTCTCTTCGTCTGGGCACACACCTCACAGTGTTGAACATACTCGCGAACGTCTCTATCAATGTTACTCCAGTAGAGGGTCCGTTTTATCTGGCGCGCCGTTTCGGGTGCCCCCGGGTGTAACGCATCCACATGGTCGTGATAAGTAGCTATCACGCCCATTTGGTTAATCCGCGGCACCACCAGACGCGGCCCCTCTGGCGAGTTCTTATAGAGGTACCCTTCCTCCATGTGGTAGTGGTACCACCACGGTCCCCTAAAATTCCGGTGGAGCTTTGGCCAGGTGTTGCCAGAGGTTGATAGTATGTATAGTCTCCTCGTCGGTTTTTTGCGTTAGCTTAATCTTATCAATCAGTTCGGTTGTGTCCACAATATAGACGGGGGCGAGGTCTCCAATTTCCGGGGGTACCATCCGGTCTTCGGCGGTAATTTCTTCGGACACCCTTCCTTCCTCGGGATTCCTGGACAAATAGTCCGAAAACTCGTTATCAGTTCCCTTGCAGTGCTCAATTTTAAAACTGAAATGCTGTAGGAGTAGGGCCCACCGCGTCAATTTTGCCTTGGTATCCTTCATTGTTTGTAACCATGTCAACGCCCGAGAGACAGTTCGCAGGACGAATGGGCGATCCTCCAAGTAAGGGCGGAATCTCTTAACAGCCCAGATGGCAGCTAGACACTCTTGTTCATTAATATGATAGTTTTGTTCTGTTGGAGAAAGTTTCGCCGAAGCATAAGAGATGATCTTGCGTTCGCCCTGATCTCCCAGTTGATAGAGGGTAGCCGCGATCCCCGTTTTACAGGCGTCGGTCTGAAGATAATACGTTCTCCTTGGTTCGGGGCGACTTAGCTCTAATGGTCGTTGTAACTCTTGCTTGATGTGGTCGAAGGCTACTTGTTCCCGCGGTCCCCATTTTAAAGCCGAGCTGGTTTTTAGCTGTTCGGTTAATGGCTCCAATAGTTCGGCCGCATGGTTTACGTATTCCCGTATCCAGTTCATAATTCCCAAGAAGCTTCGTAGTTGCTTGCAAGTTCGTGGAGGTGGAAAATCTTGAATCTGCCTCATATGCCGCTCCTGAGGCTTAATCTTATTGCCACTAATACTGTGCCCCAAGTAGTCTAGTTCTGTTCGTCCAAAGGAACACTTTTCCAGGGAACAACGAAGGCCGTATGTAACCTTTCAAGAACCTTCTTTACGTGCTCGAGGTGCGTCTTGTGGTCTGTAGAATAGATTATCACGTCATCGAGATACACTTTGGCGAACTTGTGAAGCTCCCCGGCTAATACTTCCGTCATCAATTTTTGGAAAGTAGCAGGCGCGGTTTTTAATCCGAAGGGCATAACATTAAATTGATATTGGCTCCCGTCTGGGGTGCCAAAGGCCGTCAAATGGCGTGACTCAGGGTGAATTGGAATCTGCCAATAGCCTGATTTGAGGTTCAACGTTGTAAAAATACTAGCTTGCCCCAGTTCTTTTAAGGTGGCAGATATCACCGGCAATTGAAATGTTTCGTCCAATGTTTGTAAATTCAGTTTTCTACAATCCACACAAAATCGAGGTTTCCCATCCTTTTTGCCTACTATAACTATCGGTGACGCGTAATTCGAGTTGCTCGGGGAAATTACCCCTGCATGTCTTCGTTTAGCGTATCTGTAGCTGTAAATTCTTCCGCGTAGGTTTGGCCTTTTATTTTGATTTCCATTTTCACGGCACCCCTGGTATTAAAGCACTTTTCGCCGCATGCTGTTTTGCGTCCGGGTCTTCGGATGTGAGATTTCACATATTCTGGAGCGAGAGCGCTTTTAATAAAATTCCGTGCGGCTCCAGTATCCAAAAGTGCATTGACTACTTTTCCCTCCAGCTCAATTTCCATTCCAGGGTGTAATTTCGTTTGGCTAGGTGTGTGCTCTACAGGTGCCAGAAATAATTCCTCTTCATCTGAGTCCTCAGAAGTATCAGAAATAATTAACTTTCTTCTTGATCGTACATATTTTTCTTCTTTGGGCGCCATCTCTTTTTCCTTTTCCGTTTGCCTATATCCTGTCTCTAATCGTGTATTTAATTCGTCTAACATTGCGGTTCCTAATTTGTTCCTTTGAGCAATGATCTAGGCTACTCTGAGCCTTGGTTTCCCACTGGCTTCTGTTCTGTAGCATGGGTCCTTCAGCCTGCCTTTCAAAGTCTATTCCTTCAATATTCATAAATTCCTCTCCTATCCGGGGTTGGTTTTGTCTCCTGTAGTGACGGTGTGCCGGTTCACCATCTGGTCGTGGGTAATCCGCCTTTACTCGGTCCGAATTCCCGGGAACCCGGTGTTCTGGGTTCCCAACCCTCCGAGAATTGGTGCCCCTAAAGTTGGGCGACATGTCTCCATCGGGGGAATAACATGGGGTATCCTTCGTGTGATATGCGGTATAAGGTAGGTATGGTTCTCCTCCAGGTGCTACGCGAGGTATATCACCCTCACTGCGTCGCCTGGTCCTGGGTATCGCGCCAGCTAGTTCCTTCTGCGGGAACAGGACTCCTCTACCTTTACCCCGATGAAGCTGGGGGGCCCCATCACGATCCATGCCTGGGCCGGCGTCTCCAGACATGGATGTGGTACCTGACCCTTGGTTCTCCTTCCGCGCTATCATTTCCCGACTATTGTACGGGGTTTGTGTTCCCTTCGGTGGTGTTCGTAACATATTAGTAGTTTGATTACTATTTCTAGAGAACCCAGGTTCCACCGTGGTTCCGGGTACTCTTATCTGCTTCCTTGTTCTTCCAATTGTTCTCCTGCTAACTTATAGCTCAATCCTCATATGGTGTCGACTTCCTTTAACACCTAGTGTCCTCCACCAGCGGCTCGCGCTTACGACGCGGCTCCTATTGCCATATGACTTCCACCGCGGTTCGGCCGGGTTTAGATACCTTCCTTGTCACTACTTCTTACTTCCTGCTAACTCTCAGTTAACTAGAGTCCCGGTGGATCGCGGAGGCGGCACCTAGTGCAGCACCTTCGATGCGGCTCCCTTCCAGCGGCTCTCCCAACAGTTCCGGGCGCACACCGCCCTTGATTCCCAAAACAATTCTTCTAAACCTCGGCCCCAACGTGCCGGTAAAATCTCCTAGTCCTAGGAGCACGGTGTCCGTTATTTCTTCGTCACCTTCTTCGTGGGTTTCCTTCTTCCACGTATCCACCGCGCGCGCAACAGGTGCCAATCAACTTCCTTTGAAGCGACAGCGTCCTGTACCAAAACCGTGTATTTTCACCCACGGTACCTGCTGGGAACAAGGTGCCCATCAGCCTGGTGCAATGCGACAGCGTCCTTGTTCCGTACCTGTAACAAACTGATCCAGGGGCCAACTGTCCAAGAGGCTCTCCCTGTTTTCTCTAACCTTCCAGATGTTACGACTTTCTAAATCCCAGAAGTGCCGTACTTCGGCAATCTTCCAGCACCTTACAGTTACCAAACAAAAATAAACAAAAACGATTTCTTTCTTAAAACCTGGAAGTGCCGTACTTCGGCAATCTTCCGGTATCAGTTACAAACAAAACCAAATAAAACAACTCCTTCTATAACAGGGGCCCAAATCCTTGGCTACCCGCGTTCTACCCGATAACACTTATACGGGGTCTATAAATATGGCCAACTGCCTAAGACTAAACCTGGGAGCGCCGTACCTCGGCGGTCTCCCGGTATCAAGCCGAGATGTGACTCTACTGAAGGTCTGCCATCGACTGACTCAGTTACGAACCGAGCTGTCTCCATCGGGGAAATAACATTGGGTATCCTTCGTTATATAGGCGGTATAAGGTAGGTATAGTTCTCCTCCAGGTGCTACGAGAGGAATATCACCCTCACTGCGTCGCCTGGTCCTAGGTATTGCGCCAGCTAGCTCGTTCTGCGGGAACAGGACTCCTCTACCTTTACCCCGATGAAGCCTGGGCCGGCGTCTCCAGACACGGATGTGGTACCTGACCCTTGTTTCTCCTTCCGCGCTATCATTTCCCGACTATTGTACAGGGTTTGTGTCCCCTTCGGTGGTGTTCGTAACATATTAAGTAGGGTAAGTAAGACAGTTCTGCGCCCTCCACCTCCGGAGGAGCTTTATATCTCGAAATCTTGACGTCATACATTAATTAGGAATCTTGGGCGAGGTTTATTTTAGAGTACTGCGCATGCGCAAAAAAAATGGCGGCGATCAAATGTCAAATGTCAAACGTCATACGTCAAAACCATGTAACTTAGAAAAGTTAGGTTACGTGGATGAGATGTATCTTAGGGTCTTACGCATGCGCTAAAAAAATGGCGGCGATCAAATGTCAAATGTCAAATGTCAAACGTCATACGTCAAAACAACGTGACTTAGAAAAGTTAGGTTACGGGGATGAGATGTATCTTAGGGTCTTACACATGTTCAGTAAAAATGGCGGCCGCCAAATGTCAAACGTCAAACTGAGGGGGGTGCTGCTTAAAGTGTAATAGATTAAATAATAAAACACATTGTATATATTTTAATTTAATTTATTTAAACCACATTGTACATTGACTTTTAGCAATCTTATACACTAGTTTAGTTAGTAATAAACTACAAGCTGCAGCAATAAAAATAATAAAACTATTATAAATTTCATCTGGTCGAGGGGCAACTGCTGGAACCTCTGCTGCAGTGGTTACGTTGACACATGGCTCGGATGCTTGACTTATTAATGTTTTCCATTCCGTTTCTCCAAAAGTATCATCCGTATAGTGGAATTTAACCTTGTATCGGAGAAATGATTGGGCTGACGCTGGTACAAGTGTCTTAAAAACGCCAACATGATGCCAATCCATTGTTACATATTGAAGTGAAAGCCATGAATTATTTGAAAGAAAATCTTTGGTTTCTACCATTATCGAAGCGGCTGGAGCATTATAAGGCGCATAAATGTAAAACACATTTTGCACTAGCGCAACTAATACAACGTATGACGAACTTAACAGAGCCATGGTTGAATCTTGAATGAGCTTAGCTGTTGTAGGAAGGTTATAATATCTTCATAGTGACCCATGAGATATAAACAAATCATGCCAACTATAAAAAAATAAAATAACATATGTTTATAATTTAAATTAGAATCAACTACTTTAATCATTCGCTCTTGTTCAAATTTTCGGCAAGACCATAAAATCTGGGCTAGTGTACAGGATGCAACTCTATTATAATGATCTGAGAGCGGGTCGTCACCTTCTTTCCAATTATAAAATTCTGCGTGACAAATTGCACATCTTACTATATCGGATCGTCCTGTATAATAAAACCCAGCGAGTGCTAAATCTTTCGGATTAACCTTCATAGACCAATGTTCAAAGGATAGTAATCTTTGTTCGTAATCAAATATTTTGAATGTTTGTATTGTAATGGATAGCAACCATCGTCGAGGCACATGTTTCTGCTTGAGGGTTCTAACTAAAGTGAGATATAATAAAACAAGGAAAATCTTTATTTATTCATTTATGGAACAATTTTTCGAAAATCATCACAAACTGTATCGGGTACAAGATATATAATTTGTTAAATAATATCCACAATCATCTAAATTTAGTTTACATAGAGTATAAATTTCATAACAAAATTTTAAAGAAAAATAAAAACCAAAAAAAGATTTTTATTTTTATTAAAAAATTAAAAAGGAAAAATTTTTCCAAAAAATCATCACAAACCTTATCAGGATACAAGCATATAAATTCAGTTAAATAATATCCACAATCATCTAAATTTAGTTTACATAGAGTATAAATTTCATTAAGAACATTTGTATCTTCAGCATATGATGCAACATCAGATAAAACATTGTCATAAAACGTTCTAAAATCTAAGTTATTTAACAATAATATTCTATAATCAATAAGATCTTTAACAGTTATAAATGCATTAATATCTAAAACGCTAAAACACACAACAACACCAGTTTCTTTACTCTTAAGTCCTATGGTTCGCTCGTTTAGCAAGGAAGCCGTCCAAATGGTAAAGTTTTCGGATAAGAAATTTTCTACTACATCACTTTCATCACGAGCAATCAGTTCGACAGCAGTAGTTAGGAATTCACACCAATCACCATAACTTAGGGAGATGGTAATCTGATCTTCAGGTAGGTTAAAGAGTGTATTAACCAATTTAACACTCGGAATCAGCCCTCTGGAAACACTGAAGCCAGTTGTAATGTTGAAATGTCGGACTCTTATGCACAATTCACCCAAAAACTTTGTTTCTAGTTTAATTTCTTGTCTGCTTCTTGAAACCATTTCATCAATATATTTCCAACACGTGGGTTCGCTAGACATGTTTGATGAACAATCACTATCCATTGCTGCAGCACAACTAAAGGTATGTGGAACGAGGTTCTGGTTATTAATCAAATATTTTCCCCCTCCTAAGAGTATCGATGGTAAGTTCTAGAAACAAAAGCTAATGATTGCTTTTTCTTCTACGGAGACGAGGAACTTGTAACAGCATTGATGGAGGAAGATCTTCGTGTTCTATACCTCTAAAGGATAAATAATTCTTTAGTTTCTTAAACTCGGGATGAACGCCAATCTTGAGAGGGTTTTTTCTACGTCGTGTGGTGTACTTCTGCTTTGTACTTGGTTCGTAGTATCTGGTACACGTCAAGAAGTCAAACAAGAGACTTTGTATAAAACATACTTTAATATAAAAATAGAAAAATAGTATAAACTTATCTTACTGCATCTAAATGCATCTAAATATATCTAATTATATCTAATCGTATCTAATCTTAATGTGTATAAATCAAGTTATTATATATATATTTAAACATTAAACAAACATCATTTAATATACACAGTTTACAATAATATATCAGTATTGTTATATAAACTAATATTTAAATAATAACATAACATAAAATACCTGTTAGCCTTCACGGTCAATGGCTTTGATACGTGCAATAGATTGATGACCTAACAAGTACTAGGGACTAACCTTTCAAGATTATATCCTTAGCCTTTTGTTTCAACCATAATCCATTACACCTTCCCCGCAAAAGTTGAAAAAAAAAATGTTTTCTGAACTTTTTTTTTTCCATTCTACTATCTTCTATACTATGTACAATTTAAGACTTAAAAATAAGGTTTAATAATATTTTTATGTAAGTAGAGAGAATAGGCCGATTCACGCACACCCTGACCCGGGTCAGGCAAATTCCACATTATGCTAATTTCTCTGACGTAATTAAATATTTAGGAATCTTGGGCTAGCTATATTTTAAGGCATTGCACATGCGCGTCAAATGTCACCTGTCAACTGTCACCTGTCAACTGTCACCTGTCAAATGTCACCTGTCAAATGTCACCTGTCATCTGTCATATCTCGCAAACCACGTGACTTAGAAAAATTTGCTTACGTAGGCTAGACCTATCTTGGGGTCCTACGCATGCGCTAAAAAAATGGCGGCTGTCACCTGTCAAATGTCAGCTGTCACCTGTCATATTTCGCAAACCATGTGACTTAGAAAAATTTGCTTACGTAGACTGGATCTAATTTAAGGTCTTACGCATGCGTTAAAAAAATGGCGCCCGTCAACTGTCAAAGAGCACTGTGCATATGTTAAAATAATGGTGCCTATCAGCTGTCACCTATCAATCGCGCCAAACCTAACACATGAGGTCCCACGTTCAGGATACCAGGCCTGAGACCTTAGATGTGGGGACGTATGGTTCTATTATTATATTAATCTTACAATTTTTTGAATATTAAATAATAAAACACTTTGTATATATTAATTTAATTTATTTAAACCACATTGTACATTGACTTTTAGCAATTTTATACACAAGTTTAGATAGTAACACACTACAAGCTACGGCAATAAAAATTATTAAAGTGTTATAAGTCTCATCTGGACGGACGTTGATAGCTGGAACCTCTGCTACAGTGGATACGTTGACACAGGGCTTTGCGGGAACTTGGTTTATTAATATTTTCCATTCCGTTTCTCCAAAAGTATTATCCATATAGTGGAATTTAACCTTGTATCGGAGAAATGTTTGAGCTGACGCTGGTACAAGTGTCTTAAAAACGCCAACATGGTGTTGATCCATTGTCACATATTGAAGTGAAAGCCATGAATTATTTGATGGAAAATCTTCGGTTTCCAGCATTATTGAAGCAGCTGGAGCATTATAAGGCGCATAAATGTATAAAACATTTTGCACTAACGCTACTAATACGACGTATGACGAACTTAACAGAGCCATGGTCGAATCTTGAATGAGCTTAGCTGTTGTAGAAAGGTTATAATATCTTCATAGTGAGTCATGAGATATAAACAAATCATACCAACTATAAAAAAATTAAATAACATCTGTTTATAATTTAAATTAGGACCAACTGCTTTAACCACTCGCTTCTGTTCGAAATTTCGACACGCCCACAAAATGGCTGCAAATTTGCAATATTTAACATTTTTATAGTGGTCCGATAGCGGATCATCTCCCTCTTTCCAATTATTAAATTCAATATGGCAGCATATACACTTAACTACATCATCTCTCCCAGTGTAATAGAAACCAGCGCCAGCCAGTTCTTTAGGACTAAGATTAACAGACCAATTTTCAAAGGATAGTAATCTTTGCTCGTAATCAAAATATCTTGAATACTTGTTTTGTAATGGATAACAACCATCGTCAAGACACATGTTTACAGGATGACGTTGCTAACCTAACTAAAGAAATAAAACACAAGAAGTCTTTATTTATTCATTTATTTCATTACAATTACATATTTTTTGAAAGTGATCAATCACTTTATTAGGATAAGAGTACATAAATTCTAACATATAATAATATTGCTCGCTTAAACACAATTGACAAATATGTCTAATT
>JAHBCN010019962.1:0-5000 GCA_019359885.1 Listronotus oregonensis
AAAAATACAAACGCTCATACACAAAAGGGGGAACAGACTTTTTTGAGCCAACCCATTTTTGATGAAACCGAAAAAGTTAATTTTAGGAAACTAATCCCCTTTAAAACTGTTGTATGGAGAGGTAGATCACTTTGGTTGTAATACTTGTATATTTTTAGATATACATGAGACAACCAACTTCAAAACCCAATTTTTTTCAGTAGAAGCCCTGTGATCTTGTTTTTTTTATGTTCCTCAAATTTCTCGAGTTTTTTTTTTCCAGTTAAAATTTGGTAACCACAAGTTGTCCAAGCTTCTGTTTACCCCCCTTTTTACAGAGGAGGGCATAAAGCACAATTTTAAAAAGAAGGGTTTTTAAAAGGCCAGAATATGTAGCCACTTTATATTTCCGAACACTGAAATTAAAATTTTTAAAATTTTTTTGTCTCCACTACTGGGAAAGTTGAAGTCTATCTGTGGAACCCACACCGTTTTAAAGCATTTTTTTCCCCCTTTTATACACAAATTCTCGTTTTCTAAGACAGTAATACCATTATTATTAAAAAAATTTTAAAATTTTCTTACCTGTCATATCACTAAAAAAACCCCAAAAAAAAAAATAGTTTAAATTTTTTGAACATTGAAAGGACATTGTACTCAATCAAAAAACTACAGGAAACCACATTTCCACATTTCGGAATAAATTAATAAATAAACATATTTTTTTGGGTTTTAAAAACCCCACTTTAACCTTTTACAACTCCAGAGTTTCCGGCGAAAAAAGGAAAATACAAAAAAACCAAGTTGGACAAAAAATTACCGCACTTTTTGCTGACTTTTACTTTGATCCGTTGATTATTTTTAAATTTGATGCCTGTTTTGCTTTCATTGTCTTGTTAATTTTTTTTAAAAAAATTTGCAGTGGCTTTATTTGATGTTTTTTCCTTTTTTCCCAAAAAAGATTTACTAGCCCCAAATCGGGTTTAAAAAATATTTTTTCGCATACACCTGTACTCCCAACCACGTGACCACACTTGTTGCCGCTTACCGCCAGCCATGGCGTTATTTTTTTTTTCAGGGGGGGGGGTTTCCCCCCCCCTCCGGGGTACGCCCTGCTAAATAAGCAAAAAAAATTTAAAAACTTTTTTTTATTAGAGCCTCCCTAATGTTGTGTCCTTTAATACCTATTTTAAAATCCCAGTTTTATTGTTGCCCCGGGATAATTCTTTAAAACAAGGAAAAAAACTAACACGGTATACTTTGAGACAAACTATACAGGGTAGTTCGTTTTTTAAAGGGGTCTATACCTTTTCCGGAAACTAAAGTTATACGAGAAATATCGTTTTTCTAACAAGGGCGAAAAGTTATACTTTCCCGCACTCGAGAGGGAAAAGACTTTTCCCCAAGAGCTGGAAACGTTATTTTTTTTTCGACCCCAATAAAAACGCTGTTACATTTTTACGGGTTCTGTATGAATAAAAAAAAATTACTTGTCCGGGTATATTTGTTTTTTTGTTTTGTTATTGTAATTTTTTCTTTTTTTTTAAATTTTTTTTTTATTATTTATTTGAATCTCAAATCACTTATAATTTGCAAAAAAAAAATAAAAATACAAAATTTTTAATTTAAAATTTTTTTTTCCCGCTTGACTAAATCCTGAAAATTCTTTTTTTTTATTTAACCCAAAAAATATTGAGTTTATGCAAAAAGGTTACAAACCCAAAATTTAAAAACCTTGAAAAAAAACAAAATTTTTAAATATGTTCATAGTTTTGTGGCGGGTTCATGTTTTGGGATATTTTCGGGGAGTATTCGCCTTGAAATTTGTTAGGAATTGGGACCACTTGGGCCAGGTCCGGGGGGAAACGAGCTGAGCCTGCTTACCCCCCGGGAATTTAAAATGTATGGAAGCCCAATACTGTAGAACAAAATTGTCCAGGGGGCAGGGCAGCGGGAATGGGGGTTTGGGCCCCGCGGTTTGTGAATGAAAGCAGGTGGGGGGTTTTAATTCTTTGTTACTTCTTTTTACATCATCAAATGTCAAATTCCAACATTCACTTTTTTTTTTATTTTTTGCACAAAATTGTTGGTTATTAAAGGATACTACTATAGAATCTTTAAAATTATTGTGTAATATTAGATTTTTTATCTGATATAATATGGAAAGTAATAAATTTACTTTCATTTAAATGGTCGATATTTTTGTAAATTTTGTTTTTTTCCAAAAAATTTTTTTAAATAAAAAAAAACACGATTTTTAAAATAAATTTCAAACATTGTATGATAGTATTATGTACTTATCATAATTTTGTGATAAAAAAAGGGAAAAATATTTTAAATGGGTTTTCTAATCCAAATTTGGTTTTACTTAAAAAAATAAAATTTTTTTTAAAATGTTTTTTGGCAAATACTTTTCACTAATAAAAAACATTCATGAGACAGAATAACCAGTGGTTAAAAATGTTTAGTAACCTTTGGTACCTGAGTATTCATTGTAACAGTATCCGTTAAATATTATGTGTGTACAGTGTGTCGAGCTTAAAAAGTTGATAATGCAAGATTAAGAAACCAAAAATCTAATTTTTTTTTAAACAAATGGTATTGTCTCAAAATTTCCCCCCCCCATTTTGATCAAATTTGGTATACAGTGGTTTTTTGGGGCGCTCTTTACAAATTGAAAAATATTTTTTGGAACTTTTCCCGATCATCATCAAAGTTAAAAATTAAACAACCTCATTTTCACTATACCCCCTTTTTTTTACACAATTTTGATTTTTAATAAAGTGGCACACGATATTTTATAAACACCTTTTAAAACCCTTTTATTTTTATTTATTTTACATCTTTTTTCATTAAATTGCGAACTTTTAAGTTCAAAGGCAGCACCATATTGGCTTAAAAAATAAACGTGTAAAAAAGGTGTAAAATAAACATAAAAAAAATTTTTAAAAGGTGTTTGTGAAATATTGTGTGCCAATTTAGTGTAAAAATCAAGAATTTTGTGCAAAAAGAAGGAGGAATAGTGTAAATAAGGTTAGTTTGATTGTCAATTTTGATGATGAATATTTTGAAAACGAAACATTACCGAATATTTTTTTTTAGATTTGTAATCGGGCCCCCCAAAAAATTGTACTCCTTTCATTCAATTAGAGGAACCTGTATATATTAAAATTTGCCTGGTCTGCCCAGTAATCAATAATTTTGATCCTTTAAAAAAGTGTACTAAATTATTAAAGGAAATAAAAGTACCTAAATGTAAACCTTATTTCTTTTTAATAATCCACAGAAATACACAAACATTGTGGAAATCATCTAAAAGATAGTTAAGATTGCCTTACTTTTCTCACTTATATTTCCTATGAAATTTTCATTTTTTATTATTTATTATTGATATATTATTATTTATTCGGTTACCTAACGTTACGTCTTATAAGAAGGACCTAATTTAAATATAAAAATATTTACCTAAAGATAAAAAGACGGGTATGCCCCTTGGATTTGCAAGACAAAACCATACAACCTCTAGTCATTTTGTTACGATATTATAAGTAACAAACAATAAACACAAAATTAAGTCACAATTTAATAAACACTAATCACTAAAATAAGAAGGTTTTGATAATCCAAAAAGGGTACTCCGGCTCATAAATTATAATGTGTTGGCTAACTTCACACTGATTTATCAGTGTGTAAGTAGGCAACACATTAAATTATTTCGTGGAATTTTGTTATTGCGCAGAATCGGCGGGGCCAACTCTAACAGTTATTTTCATTGCCCACTGGGCTGGACATTTTTTGATCGAATGGGCCATAGCATTGGGCTTCCATACACCTTTAAACTTCCTTGGCTTAGCCTTATGACCACTATGAACTTGCAGATCGCCTGCAACAAAAAAGAAGAAAAAAACCCCTCAAAAACCCAAAAATCAAAAAACTAATCTACGTTTCATACAAACAGATACTTAAATTAATAATTTGTTCTGATCAAAACAACGAAAACAAACAAAAAATTAAAAGATATTTGAGCTCAAAATTTAGGATTTACAACACATTACAACAATTTAAGACGAAATCAAAATAGACCTATTACAAATTTATTTTTATCTTATATTCCTGGCTTTCTGGCACAAAGCACCATTAGATCTCAAGTAACAAAAACAAAACCATACAATATAAACGAAAACATAAACAAATTGTTTTGAGATTGCAATGTCCTGTTAGTTGACCTACCGTTATCCTTACGACCATACGACTTGGCTCAGTAGGTCCATGGTAAACTTGGCCGAGCAGTAGATGAACTGCTTTGCCTGTCGTTGTCCTGGTGTTTGTACCCACCAGCTTTGAAACTTTCTGTCACCCACCCCTTAATAGATGCTTTAAAGAGGCCTGCCGAGATTCCACAGGAAAGGCTAGGGCCTATATTTCCTGGCTGATCCTCTTTTTGCTAGGTCGTCGGCCTCCGTTACCCTGGGTGCCCGTGGGCCGGTCCCAGGTACCGTAAGTTTGTTTGCCAAACCGACCTTTTTTCCCGAGCCTGATACAGTCCCCCACTAGTTTGAAATTAACTTTTCGAGAACTGATGGCCTTCAGGACCGTTGGCGTCTGAGTTAATGACGATGTGTTTTCCTTTACTCCTTTTTTTTTTTAATCAGCACGGACAATGATTATTGCTGCATTTCCGTTTGGGAAAAACCCCGGCGTGCTGACCAAGACTTAAGGTTATCTTTTTCTAGGCTTGTTCCCCCTAGATGTCAGCTTCTACCCCTTGTTGGTCTTGAGCCATCTGATACCAGATATGATCGGCTTTGATTGGAGGGCCTTCTTTCCAATCCTCCCTATCTGGTATGACAATCCGAAAGTGTCTGTTAAAGATGAAACAGAGGTTGACCTGTCCGATGGCATCAAAACAATGAGCTGACCTCTTGGTCCTCCTCTATTTCCCATCTTGAGGTCCTTGGGTGTCCTATAATTATACTTTGACCCCTTTGAGTCTATAGAGTACCGCCTTTACTTTTCCCTGT
>JAHBCN010019962.1:7500-15484 GCA_019359885.1 Listronotus oregonensis
TTGAGGCATTAAACTGAAAAAAATTTTTTGGGCCCCAATCCAAGATAAGTTTGAGGTCTTGTGAAAGAGATATCTGCATTGACCTGCGCTTGTTTTCGAAATCAGGATTACACGGTGGCTTAAGAAATTGAATACTAGAGTGGAGGGTACTATTTTAGCAAAACTATGAATGGGATTGATTGTGGAAGAGAGAAGATCTTTAAAATTTTTGAAGAAACAGCGTGGGTGCCAGCGCTGAGCCCTGGGGTACCCCAGCATTAATTTGGTAGAAAAAGGAAGGGGAAAAAAACCCTCTACACTAACTAAAATACGTCGATTAGAAAGGAAACTGGGGAAAAAAAAGAGCAAAAAATTTGGGGGAAGACCGTAAGAAGGAAGTTTGTTAAGAAGCCCATCATGCCAGACCTGATCGAAAGCTTTGGATATGTCAAGAGCAACGATTTGGGATTCACCAAAAACTCAAGGGACTTGTTTCCCCCTTTTGTGAGACAAAGGAAAGAAGATCAGCTGTGGATCTACTGTGACGGAATCCATATTGTCTATCATGTAAGATCTTATGTTTTTTCCCCCTACTTTAAGATTTGGGAATTAATGAATTTTTTCCCCCACTTTCAAACAACTGAAAGAAGAGATATAAGGGCTATAGTTGGAGGGGAGATTTTTTTGGGGCCTTTTTTGGGGGCAGGTTGCAAAAGTGCAGCTTTCCAACTCTCTGGGAAAATGCCTGTGTCGTAAGAGATTTGAAAAAGGCGAGTTAAGATGGGTGCAAGCTCGGGAGCACTTTTTTTTAAAACGATTGCTGGTATGCCATCCAGCCCAGACGATTTTTTTGTATTAAGAGAAGAAATAATACGTTTAATCTGCTTGACCCTAAAAATGATATAAGATATTTTATCAGAAACAGGGACAACTGTTGGGAAAGGGGGAAGATTAATAGGAGGATCAAGCGTAGAATTGGCAGCAAATTGTTTGGCAAATAGTTCGGCTTTTCCTTTGGAGGTAGAGACAATTCCAATTTCAGAGATTAGTGGTGGAAAAGAATTTGTGCAAAAGTTTTGAATAATGTTCTTGGCAAGGAACCAGAAAGATTTACTGCCACTTAAGCAAGAGAGGACTTTATCTTTTATATGATTGTTAAAACAGTCTTTTGCTTCTGATATAGTCTGATTATACTGATTTCTCGCTTCGATGCTACCTGTCGATTTTCGGGACTGGGGTTTTGAAGAAACTTTTTGTGGGCTTGAATTTTTAAAAGTCTGGCTTTGTCACAGGATTTAGAAAACCACGGTTTGTGATTTAAAGTTATGGGGTTCTTTTAGTGTGGGGAATATAGGTCTCAATGCCTAGTTGAATGGTTTCGGTAATTTGTTTACATATTTCGGAAGGATCGAAAGTAGAAAAGCAGGTACGATCCCAAGGGTAGTGGCAAAGAAATCTTTTAGACCATCCCAGTCGGCCGAATTGTAGTGCCAGATGGTTCGTGGCGGCATGCTTTCAGTTGCCTCAAAATGAGTGGAGTAAGATATGGTGACCAAACCATGGCCAGAGCGACCAAGGGAGCAGTTACTGATGCTTGATAGAGTTGGGGGGTGGAAGAAAGGAAGAGATCTGGGGGGTTAGAATTATGGGTGGGAACCCTAGGAAAGTAGGTAGGTTCCATAATTAGATTGGTGAGCGAGTTTGGATAATTTGTTTCTGCCCTTGTGTGACCAGTTTTTTTTTGTGAAGTAATTCCTGCGGGTTTATCTGACCATGATGTGGTTACCTGTAAAATTACAGTTAAATCTACTAGCGCTAGTAATAAATTTAGATTAGGAAGAATTTTTAGTCAACGTAACTTTATTTTATGTATTTATAGGATGATTGCACCCCCACATAGTCCATGGGGGTTGGTTTCCAACCTTCTCAGGTATGGAGATGTAGTAGGTATTTCATTTTCCAAGGTCCATTTGAAACAAAAATCGCAGTTAGAATAACTTTTAATACCACTGCTATTTGTGACACTTTGTACTAACAAAGTAAAACTCGCTACCGAAAAATTAACGCAACCAATTCCCACCGGCCAAGTTAGATTTGTCGGTTTGTAATAATTTTATATTTTTCAGGCAGCTCTCCAGATAACCAATACTATTGAAAAAGTAGCGATGGGTGGATGCCTAGACAAAGTCCTGGCTCCTTTAGACAAAATGTTTTTAAAAACCACAGTCCGCGAAATTATGTTTGATGGCATTTTTTTCGGCTATGAAAATACCACGGAGCTTGGATATGCTTGTGAGATTATTCGTAAACGATTTATTAATATTGTTTCCAACATAAGAGTTATTGAACATATCGACAATGGAGATGGTCATAGTTATATGAAATTTTCAATGTTTAATTATGTAAGTAGAAAAGTTACTCTCGATAGTTTTGTGAGTTCGTACGTGAGGACGAGCTGTTTATAACATATACAGTGCTTTCATTTCAAAACGAACCACCCTAAATATCTTAAAAAAAAAACACTCATCAAAAAAACAAAGAAACACGTCGATTTAGATATACAGGGGAAGTTTAATTTCGTATTTATAAAATTTTATCGGTCGCCTCCTAACCTCCAGTTAACCTCACTTTGATATGTCAAATGGCAACCCCCATAGTGTGACACATCATTGTAAGCGGCATGAAATTTGCTATCCAACAGTACTAAGAAACTTTTAAATCGATGGACGTAAACGACTTAAAATGTGTGTTAATTAGTTTATCGTGTTCAATTAATTTATTTTATCAAATGCTCAAAATGTGCGCCGTTATTGGCGAGACAAGCTTGTTTTGAAATTCCTCGCAGACTTTTTAGTGGCATTCATTCCAATTATTATTTTTTGTGTTACCTGCTACAGCAAAACACTGCAATAGCACAAGTTTTTAAGACGTTTAGGAACCAGTTAAATATTACTGTTAGGATTGTCATTTTGACATCCTAACCTAAATAATTAAGAATCTTGATTTTAAAATGGTGTATACTTTAGCAGAGAGAATAGAAATAATTTTCCTATATGGGGCTGAAGATCGATGCGCGCGTAGAACCGCCAGAGTATTCAATGGGGGCATCAAAATAAAAACGTGGGGCAAAAATAAAAGTTATGGAATTGGTGCGTAAGTTTGAAGAAACTGGATCTGTATGCAACAAGAAAAGTACTAATGAAAGGGTTTTAGACGAAGCACGCCAGGTTGAGGTACTAGGACAGTTCGCAATAGATCCGACTTTTTCTATTCCAAAAGTTTCTAAGCTGACCAATATTTCTACGGGTTCCGTGCACAAAATTTTGAAAAAGAATAAGTTTTTCCATACAAAATACAAATTCTTCATGAACTCAACGAAGACGATTATGATAGAAGAATAGAATTTTGCGAATCAATGTGCCAGCGAATTGACGAAGACCCTCATTTGATCAAAAATATCTGCTTTTCTAACGAATCAACTTTCTTCTTAAATGGAATTCTTAATAGACATAACTGCAGATATTGGGATAATGAAATCCGCACATTTTTCAGGAAGGACATACTCAATTTCCAGAGAAGATCAACGTTTGGGCAGGTATTTATGGAAACGAAATTATCGGGCTTTCTTTCTGGAAGAAAATTTAACAGGGCAACTGTATCTGAACCTTTTGGAAAATGCGATATACCCTTCTATCGTCCAATCTTTGGAAAATCAGGTGGATGAAAATGGTGCTATGGAACTCAGTGAAAATAATTTGCATTTCCAGAAGATGGAGCCCCTCCCCACTATGCTTTAGCAGTTCGGAGTGGCTCAATGAACAGTTTCCAGGCACATGGATAGGCAGACGAGGTGCCATCGAATGGCCAGCACGGTCTCCAGACTTAACTCCTCTAGACTTTTTCCTCTGGGGTTATTTAAAAGTAAAGTGTACAAAACGCCACCTGCAAATATTCAAGAACTTAAATGTAGAATTCACTAGAATGAAAGAGGTATTACCAGACAAACTTTCCCAACGTTCGGAAGAATTTCAAACAGACTTTATTATTGTTCGCCAATAACGGCGCACATTTTGAGCATTTGATAAAATAAATTATTTGAACACGATAAACTAATTACACACATTTTTACTTCTAAGTCGTTTTCTACGTCCATCGATTTAAAGTTTCTTAGTACTGTTGGATAGCAAATTTCATGCCGCTTACAATGATGTGTCACACTATGGGGTTGCCATTTGACATATCAAAGTAAGGTTAACTGAGGTTAGAGGGACCGATAAAATTTTATCAAATACGAAATTAAACTTCCCCCTGTATATCTAAATCGAGTGTTTCTTTGTTTTTTTGGTGAGTTTTTTTTTTTAAGATATTTGGGGTGGTTCGTTTGAAATGAAAGCCAACAATACCTTATTGAAACAATAAATATTAATAAGAAATTTTCAGGGTTTTGAAAAATAAACGGAGATTTGTAATAGGCGATTCTAAAATATGAGAAATTTTCTTAAAAAAACCGGAATAAAATTTTTCAAGTGGGGGATACTTTTTAAAAAAATAAATTAATTTTTTTTTTAAATATTTTAATTTCTTTTCTTTTGAAAGGAAAATTTTTTTTGAAAATTTTTCCAATATCCTGGAGTTTTTTCAAAAGCTTATGCAAACTAAATAAAAAATTTTAAATAATTTTGGGGAAAGACAAAAAAAAACCGTCAAACCATAAAAAGAGGTAAAAAATAATTCCAAGAACCAACTTTGCAATGCATTAAAAAAAAACTGGAAATGATCGAGTATTTCTAATTAGTCAAAAACAACTTCAATTTATGCCCTTTCGAACGATATGCAACAACCACAATTTGCTTAAAAACAGCAAGAGTTATTTGTCAACTTTATCAAGGTTGGCATATTTTTACAAAATTGTACTTTTAATAAAGCTGACAACTTAACATACATAACTTTTGCTGTTTTTAAGAGTCCATTCGCTCCGCGATAATTGGATCCAATTTGGGGTTCGGGGCATAATGTTTTTCTCAAAAACGGTATAAGTTCTTGATAATTTACAAAAACTATATAAAAACCAATACTTAAATCTATGCTTCTGCAGTAATTGTTTTTTAAATTTGATTTAGTTTTAATATTTCCTTGAGGAAAGTCACCCTAAAATCGGTTATGTTTAGATACTATTTTCTCTTAACTCGACTCATTTTAAAAATCCGTTACAGCAAAGGCATAGATTATTTTCTACCTTTAAAATGGTGTATAATTTATGTCATTTAAGGAAAAATAGTTACCGAAAAACGTTATCTCCTGTAGGCTTGCAATCGGATACACCGAATTTGGAAGAACCTAAATAAAATATAATATTTTTAATGGGCTACACGAAAATTTGGTAGTGGGACAAGGAAGTTTAAAAGTTGTATGGAAGCCCCAGAACAAAATTGTCCGGGGTGAAAAGGGAGCGGGAATAGGGGGGGCCCCCAGAATTTGCGCAATGAATAGTAGGTCGGGGGGATTTCCATAATTTTTGTTATATCTATAAAATTACATCAAAATGTCAAATTCCAACATTACTTTTTTTTTTTTTTTTGAAAAATTTTGGGTTATTAAAACATTTTTTTAAAATTTAAAATTATTGTGTAATTTTAGATTTTATATCATCTGATATAAAGGAAAGAATAGAGGGGGCCCCTTTTCCCCTTCTATTTAAATGGTCAATTTTTTTGGAAGTTTTTTTTTTCCAAAAAAACTTTGAAAAAAAAAAACACGTTTTTTTAAAAAAAATTTCAAACATTGTATGATAGTATTATGTTTTTACCAATTTTGGAAAAAAAAGGGAAGATAGTGTAAATGAGTTTAATCAATCGTAAGATTCTGGTTGTACTTAAAAAAATGAAAATTTTTAGTGTTTTTTTGGATATATTTTCACTAAAACAAACATTCAAGAGAAGAATAACAGTGGTTAAAATGTTTAGTAACCTTGGATTTGAGTACCTTTAAATATCCTTAAATTTTTTATTTTACAGTAGGGAGCTTTAAAAATAATGCAAGTTAAGAAACCAAAAAACTAATCTATTTTTAAACAAATGGTATTGTCTCGAAAGTTCCCCTTGATTTTGATAAATTTGATACAGGGTTTTTGGGGGCGTTAAAACTTCTTTTCCCCTTTTAAATTCATCATCAAAGTTGAAAAAAAATTTTTATATATTCTCCCTTTTTTTTACAATTCTTGATTTTAAAAAGTGGACATAAAAACACCTTTTTTAAAACCTTTATTTTTATTAATTTTCATCTTTTTTCCTTAAATTGGGAAATTTTTTAATTCAAAGGGAACCAATTTGTTAAAAATAAAGGGAAAAAAAGGGGTAAAATAAAAAAAAAAGTTTTTAAAAAAGGGTTTTAAAAATTGTGTGCCAATTTATGTAAAAAAACAAGAATTTTTTTTAAAAAAGGGGGAAATAGTGTAAATAAGGTTCTTTGATTTTCTTTTTGATGATGAATATATGAAAACGAAACATTGCCGTTTTTTTTTTTTGAAAAACAGCGCCCCAAAACCCTACTAAAAGACTTTCATTAATTAAAAGACCTTATATTAAAATTTGTGGTCTCCCCAGTAATCAAAATTTTACCTTTGAGGTACTAAATTATTAAATAAAAAAAAAATACCTAAATGTAAACCTTTTTTTTTTTAAAATACAGAAAAAACACAAACATTGTGGAAATCATCTAAAAATATTAAATTGCCTTCTTTTTCATAATTTTCCCCCATGAAATTTTCATTTTCTATTATTCATAATTGATATATTATTATTTATTCGGTTACCTAACGCGTCGATAAGAAGCACCTAATTTAAAAAAAAAAAATTTTTACCTAAATTTAAAAAAGACGGGTTTTCCCCTTGAATTTGCAAGAAAAACCATAAACCCTAGTCATTTTTTTACGATATTATAAGTAACAAACAATAAACAAAATTATAGTCAAAATTTTAAAAAACACTAATCACTAAAATAAGAAGGTTTTGATCAACCCCAAAAAGGGCCCGGCTCTAAAAAATTATAATTTCAACTTCCCCTATTTATCAGGGGTAAGGGCAAACTTAAAATTTCGTGGAATTTTTTTATTGCGCAGAATCGGCGGGGCCAATTTAAATTATTTTCATATGGGCTGGCATTTTTTTATCGAATGGGCCATAGCATTGGGTTCCATACACCTTTAAACTTCCTTGTAGTGGAGTTTGTTAGTTCCCCCCTCCTTTCGCCCGACCCCGGTGTAGCGTAAATGCACCTTAAGCAAATTGTGGTTTGCATATCGTTCGAAAAGGCATGAATTGAACATGTTTTTGACTAATTAGAAATATTCGATCATTTCTATTTTTTTAATGCAATGTCCCAATTATTAAATTTGTATGATATAGTGTTAGTCAGATTTAAATAAACTAAAAATGTTGTCAGTTTCATGATTTTTAAAAAAAGTTATTTCAGTTTGAAATTGAAAATTGTGGAAAAAAAAAAAAAAAAAACTTTGGGCCCAGGCCAAATTGGGACCGCATAGCAAGGGGCCCCCCTTTTTTTAGATTTACGGCTATCATGACCGAACACCCGTATAGGGCGTTCCCTAAAAAAATGCTATTTCACTTCAAACTTTTTTGAATGATAACTTGCCTCAGCAGATGGTTGACTTACCAGGTATATTATCAACTTTTTGAATTATTTTTTAGAAAACTCAAGATTACCAGGGGGGCTATAACCCAGACGGAATATATACAGTAAATAGGGGCATCAAAGATTCGACTCAACTTGGAAATATAATAAGATGGAACGGCGAGACTGAACTAAATATTTGGGGAACCGGTGAATCTAAGAGTAATGCTAAATGCAATAGAATTGCAGGAACCGATTCAACAATTTATAGACCTCAACTTGAGAAAAACGTCGATCTGGAGATTTTTAATACCGACATATGTAGGTAAGATAAATTTTTTTTAGACTTTTCACTGCATTAGCATTGTCAAAAACA
>JAHBCN010019963.1:0-15699 GCA_019359885.1 Listronotus oregonensis
TTCCTCATCATTAGGGTTAATTTTTTTTTTAAATAACTTCCGAACGGCAAAATTTGAATTCGTAGGGTTTTGTTAGAATCACATTTGACGTTGACGGCTATTATAATTTTTGCGCATTAATACCTGAAATGGTTACGAATTTTTAAATTTTTTTAAAATTTTGAGTAAGATCCTAAGATAAAAAACCCCCCTGGGGACGGTGTTTTCAACCGGACTTCCCCCCCTACCATCTGCTAATAATTTTATACCTTTTTATTTATATTTACGATATGAAAAAAAAGAAAATAAATTTTTTTTTAAAAAAAAAGGTTTTTTTTTGGTTTGGGGAAATTTTTTTTAAAATATTAAATTTAAAAAAAAACAAATTAAACCATTTTTTGGGGAAAAATTTATATTTAGTTTATTGTCCTTAAAGGTTTTCAAACTCCTTTTGAATGGTCGCATGCGAACCCCAAAAATTGTAGAACAGTTGGTTTTTGACAAATAACATTTGACGTCAAAGATTTAAAATAATAAACCCCCCCCGGAGGACGGGTTTGGGACCGGGGCATATTTCCCTACCACCTGCTAATAATTTTATAACTTTATATTTTATTTAAATTTTAAAAAAATTTAATATTTTTTTTTATATTTTTGAGGATACTATGGTTTTTTTTTTGGGTTTGGTATAAATTTTTTGTAATCCTTAAAAAAAAAAAATACTGTAAATTTTTTGTTTAAAAAAATTTATATTTATTTATAGCCTTTTACAGGTTTTTTTTGATTTTTTATAGTCTTACTTTAAAAATTAAACTGAGAATTTAACTTTAAAAAATTAAAAAATAATAAGGGTTTTAACTATTTTCCTTTTCTACACAACTAGAACAAGTCTCTTGTTTTTGGAAATCTCAGGTCGTTGCTGGGAGATACCCAAAACTATAATCAGGTCCGGAGATGTCCTTAACAAACTTTTTTCCTGGGGCCCTAATTTTTGTTCTTGGCTCTCCGTTTTTCTTATCGAATAGTCAGTTATTGTAAATGGTCATTCCCAGCTTCTACCAAATAATTGTAGGGGCCCTAGGGTTGGGAACTGGACCAACTTTATCTTTTCACCTCAACGATCTTCTCTTCCTCTAAATTAATTTCTCAGCCAGCCTATAACCCAAAATTAAAAAAAAAGGGGTCAATAAAATATCTCCTCCAAATATCAAAGTAACCGGGTTTTGGAACGCAAAAAATTTGGGGAAAAAAAGTCGTAAGGGGTCACTGAATATGAGCGGCCAAGTTCGTAGAACAGAGTAATTTAATCTTGGTGGGAAATTTTTTAAAAACCCAATTAACACAAACACAACATCCATAGTTCAATTTAAAAGGTTGGATTTCTTTTGGGGAAAGATTTCTTTCTTTCTTTTTGTTTAATGTTCGAATTTTTTTCTCATGTCTGGAAATTACTTTTTCCCTTTAAAACATTCTTATTTTTTTAAAAATAAGAACCTTTTCTTAATATTGCCCCCACGCCGAAAAGCTTCCCTTCGCCCACCCCTTTATAGTTTTGTCCTTTTTCAGGGTTTTTTTCCCGAGGAGTTAACAGAGCCAGTTTAATTTTAAGCTTTTTTAAAAATTTCCCCCTTTTTTTAAAGGGGTTCAACTGGTGTCCAGATCAGGGTACTACCCCAAAAAATTTCCTTTTTTAAATTCAAAAAAATTTTCCCTTTAAAAAAAACTTTCTTTACCAATAAGCACCTACGGTACTTAGGCCCAGCCTTTGGGGACCCCAAGATAAAAAAAAATAAAAGATTAAAGATAAAATTATTTATCTTTAAATATAAAAAAATAATTTATTAAAAAATGTTTACATATAAATAATTGGTATGATAAAATGCACCCTTGGGGAACAACGGTTTTTTCGTTTTTTTTAAAATTTTTTTAAAACCCTTTAAAATTTCTATTTTTTCAGATGTTATATTATAAAAAACGTCATTTTTTTTTAAATCAATTTTTTTTTTAAATGTTTCCATGTATTAATAAATAAAAAAAATTTTTTTTTTGGCCGTTTAGAACTTTTAAATACATCTTTAATTTTTATTTATAATATATATAAAAATATATAAAAAATTTTTTATATATATATATATATATATATATATATATATATATATATATATTTAAAATTTTAAAAAAGTCTGGGCTGGATGGTAACAAGCTTAAAAAAAATGCTCCCGGTTTTCCATCTTAACTCCCCTTTTGAATTTTAAAAGTATTTTCCCCCAGGTTGGCCCGTGTAAATCCCCAAAAAAAGGTCCAAAACCCCTTTAACAAACATATTCTTCTTTCAGTTGTTTGCAAGGTAATGGAAAAATTATTAATTTTCCCAAAAATTAAAATATCTTTTTACAATATGTTCCGTCACAAAATCCACATGATTTCTTTCCTTTTTTTCCATAACTAACAAGTCTCTTTTGTTTCTTGGTGAATCCCCGGGCTCTTGACAAAAACTTTGCAGGCCCGGGGAAATTGGGGTTTTAAAAAACTTCCTTCTTCTCTTCCCCTAAGTTGCTCTTTTGGTTTCCGTTTCCTTTTTTTCGACGATACATTAGGAACTTCCCCCCGCTTCTAAAAAAATTGGGGCCCCAGGGCCAGTGTGCCCCCGCTGTTTCTTTCACATTTTAAGATCTTCTCTTTCCATAATCAATCCCATTCATAGTTTTGCTGACGATAATACCCCCCCCTCTAGTTTCAATTTCTTAAGCCCCCCTGTAATTTTTTATTTTAAAAAAAAACGGGTCAATGCAGAATTCTTTCCAAGACCTAAAAATTTTTTAGATTGGGGCGCCAAAAAAAATTTTTTTAGTTTAATGCCTCAAAAACACAGTCATGCGCTTACAAAAAATCGCGAATTCATCCCTATATAAGCGGCCGTTCCAGAACAAAAGTCGTTTTCCCCGTCGACGTTAATTTTGAGAATAATCAACTGGAAACAATTTTTCCCTAGCGGCTTCAAAAAATTGGGTTCCTTTTCGAGCCCCAAAAAATTTCTCTTTTTTCCCAAATTTAACTCGTATTTCCCCCAAACAGACCCTCTTTAATATTTTCTCTGTCTGTGGGGAAGGCGTCCCCCTACAACACTTCTGGGGTCCATTCAAAAAAACTTTCCCCTTTTAAGATCCAACGTCACGAAAGGTTCCCCCCTTTTTCCCATCGTCGAGCTGTGGGGATCTGTCGCTCTTCTATAGGTTTTTTTCCTTTGCTCAGAGAATTGGGTAATTCCTTTCTGGCGCCCCCAAAGGCAACACAGTAATTTTATTCCCCTTTTCAGTTTAGTTAGAGGCCCCCCAACCCCCTTTTTGTTCTTTTATTTTAGGTTAAACATGGAACCGCTGCCCCCCGAAGTTTTCCTTCTCCCCCCCAAACTCCAAAAAAATCCCCGGGGGAAAAAACTCCCTCTCCACACTGAAGACACCAGGGTTAGTATAGGCTCGCCTTTGGACTGTCCCAAGATAAATATATATATATATATATATATATATATATATATATATAAATATATATATATATATATATATATATATATATATATATATATATATATATAATAAAATATATATATATATATATATATATATATATATATTTTTTTTTTTTTATTTTTTTTTAATATTTACCTACAAGGCTACCGGCAACATTTTTGAAGCCATATTCTAAGCAAATTTTTTAAAATTTTATTTTTTAAATATACCCTAAAATTATATTTCTGTTTTTTATAGTAATTTGCGCTTATTAAGTAGAAATTTAAGGTATGGACATTTTTTAAATTATTGTTTTAGCAGTTTAAAAAATACTAATTTTCGATTTTACTGTTATACATAACATGTTGTATTTAAGGAAATTTTATTACTTTATTACCAATTTTTTGTTATCCAAAATAAAAACTAAATATTTGTAAAAATTATTTAAATTAAGCCGGTACAAAAGCCGTCTAACAATAAAATAAAAAATTTTTTTTCATGTCAAAAAGTTTGCTTAAAACAAATAAAAAGTTTTGATTAATAATTTTTTTTACTCTGCAAAAATTTTGTAACTGAGAAGCTTAAAAGGCTGTTCATTTATTGTAAAAGCTTTGTGCTGATAAACGCTTTATGGCTATTAGCTTTGTTTCTACTCGTGCACAGTTTAAAAACGGAAATTAAACTTTTAAACCAAAACTGTAAATATGCCTTTTTGTATAATTCTAAAAATACTCTTTTTAATTTAAATGTTTAATTATGTTTTGTTCTCAATTTATGCAATTTTTTTTTGGTAAAAATAAGCCAATGTTATTTAAATTACCTTTTAACTGTCTTTGGTGTCTCAGTAATAATACTTTATTATTTTTGCTCTTTGAAATATTCTTTTGAAAGAATTTTCAAAAACATTCAAGCACCATACAATAATTTTTATTACGTGTCGGATATTATCATTAATTTTGTTAAAGTTATGAAAAAACAAGTCTTTATTTATAGTTTATTTTGTTTTTTGGGAATATTAATTTAAATGAAAAATTATTTGCTTTCCAAACAAAACCCCCGGGTTTTTTTTAATTTTTTTGAAAATATTTTATATATATATATATATATATATATATATATATATATATATATATATATATATATATATATATATATATATATATATATATATATATATATATATATATTTTTTGTTTTATATATTGATAATTTGTTTTTTGAACCATTAACATATATTCTTCAATTTAATTTCTTGGGACTTTTGGTTCGCATTTATTTAAAAATTAAAAAAAAATTATTTTAAATTTTTCATATTGTTTAATTACAAGTGTTTCGCCAAAAGCCCTCAGTCTTTACATATCTTTAAAGTAAATCTGGCCATTAATAGTAAAAAACGTTAATAAAACGTTTAAAAATTTTAGGGCATGGGGATATAAAAAAATATTTTTAAATTTTCATGTCCCAAATTTTTATACAAATAATTTATATACAAATATAAATTATATAAAAATAAATATTAATCTTATTTGATAACATTATCAAGAACCATTTCAAATAAGTTTGATTTCTAGTTATAAATAATTTAAATACAATTAATTATTTAATATCTACAGAATTCAAAAATAAATTATTTCTATAAAGAACTAAAAGTTTATAATAAATATTTTCATGTTTTTTTGGTATTATTATTGCAGAACATACTACCTCTTTATAATATACATCAAAAAATATAACTTTTAACAATATCGTTGTTCTGAAAGAAAGGCATTTTTTTTATTTATATATGTCTGTATTAGGTTAAAATTATCACGGGCAAAAACAAGTTAGCATCACAAAATTAATGACGCAATACGCGTTTTAACATGTGCCTAAGATTAGTTTTAACTTTGCAACAATTAAGGTCACTTTATTTTCTTGAGGTGCAGTCACAGCCACATGCCTTGCGTGTTTTTTTTTGTGTAAATGAAGACTCAATAAGGCCTTGCTTTACAGATCAAAAAGAGAATCTTGTAGTAAAATCATGCCATGTGTATCAGAGCATGAATTAACTACCTACGCATGCTGACACACAAAACACCAGCGATGAATCAGAGTTGCTACTTTTACAATCTCAGTACAATGTAGTCCACAGAGGTCCAATGCCTATCGAAATTAGTGTGGTAACCCTATTCCTGAACTCATTAGTTGCAGGGGCAGTATAGGCATTTTAGGAGAAGAATAAAATTAGTATTTAAATAAATAATCAAGTGTACCATCGACAAGTTCCTTTTGGGTGAGTTGTCGTGACGTCTTTTGGGACACTTTTAAAAATTTTTTATATTTTTTTTTAAATGCTTTTTTAAAGTTTATACATCTGTAATTAAGATTAGAAAAATAAAATAAATTATACAAAAAAACAAGCAACAAAAAAGCTTTTTAAAAATCACATAATTTAAAAACTATATTATTACTGCTATACTTATAATTTAAATATGATCCGTATTTTTTTTAACTCAAAAATGCAACAAGATTGAATAGGTTCTAAAAATTTATTACTGACTTACTTCCTGCATGGTAAATTTCCGCTAAGGAATGCCAAAATTAAAAATAATAACTCACGTATCATTAAAAAGATCTGAAACTTTTTTAATAAAAACACAACGACATAAAGAGAAAGGACATGTCACACATAACATGAAATTCTGGCTCTCAAACGATTTTTTTTTAAATTTGGGTATGTTGTTTCTTAGATCAATAGAAACATCTTTTAAATGGGACATTATAGGGTGGTTCAAAAAAATCACTGAGAAGTTTAAGCTTTAATTTTATTAATTAAAATATAAAAAAAAAGATTAAATTTGTCTAAAGCCAACGGAATAATATTTTATATTTTTGTATATTTGTTTATAGTTAAAATATTTTGATTTATTATTTAAGACATACAGGGTGGTCCAGTATGGAATAAATAATATGGGTTATGCCTAAAATGTTAATATCGTGATATACTTGTATATATTTTCAGAATTTATACATTTCTGACAGTTTATTATGATAAATAAAATTTTTAAAAAATTTTTTATTTCCTAAATATAAAGATATTAAGGATTAAAGGTTTTTTTTTGTTTTTTCTCAAATTTTTTAATAAAAAGATAGTTTTAGAATCTGCACATTATTCTGGAATTTTTAACGGGGGCCCAAAAAAATTGGGGGCTTTTTATAACTAAAATAATTTTTAAACAAGGGTAAGATCTGGTTTTCATTTATGTTTCCTGGTTTATCTATTTTTTGGGATAAGTTTTTTTAAAATGGTTTGCCGCGCAAAGTTGCTGGTAAAAAATTTTTTTTAATTTAAAATATTGTTCAAAATTTTTATTATTTTATAAATATTATTTAAAAATTTTTTAAATAAAAAAATTACTTTTTTTTCCTTAAAAAAAACTGGCAGAAAAAAAAAAACTAAGAATTATAAAAAAAATAAAAAAACAAACTATTGGCATAAACATGTTTATTATTTTGATACTGGACAACCGTTTTTTAATAGCAATTTAATTTTTTAATTGCAAAATTAAAATTTTTTTTTATTATTTAAATGATAAGTTAACTTTTGGGTTTTAAATTAGTATTAAGAAACGGGGAAGTTTAACCTCAGGATTTTTTTGGGCTTTCGGGCCTGCACGAAATGCCCCGTAAAAGATGTTCCTATTGACCTAAAGAAAAACAAACTTAAATTTAAAAAAAAATCGTTAAAGAGACAGAATCCCATGTTATGTGTGCCATATCTTTTAGTTACTTTATTAGTTACTTAATTATCTCAAAAACCCACAATTATTGACGTATTATTTTTTTTACATTTTCGATGCAGAATTAAATAAAGAATCAAAATTTGGTTAAATATACAAAGTGTTCCATTTAAAAAAAAATGTACTGTTTTCATTGTTAAGTACGACTTATCTTTAAAATATGGGAAAATTCAGGAGACATGGTGAAAAAAACCTCCTAGGTACTTTATCCTGTAGGTGTACACGAAAATTATTGTAGTTATGGGTAGCTTAATTTTATTATACCTCTGTTAAAAAATTTCCAGAAAAATGTATCTTTTTATATGTCCTCTTGAACAAACCGAAAAAACAATCTTTAATTTTAAATATTCCTGTATATTTAAAAAAATAAACCAAAATATTTTAACTTAAATTAATTTTAATAAACAGTCAGAAATGTATAAATTCCGAAAATATATACAAGTATAACACGACATTAACATTTTATTTGGCATAATTCATATTATTTATTCGATACTGGACCACCCTGTATGTGTTAAATATTAAATCAAATTATTTTTACGTTAGATTATTTAAGCGGAGATGGCGAAAAATGACCTCCACCACTGCAACCTTACCAGATTTATTGTGATTTCTCCTATCATTCTTTAGAGTACCTTGTCCTAGCCCGTCTTCTTAACTAGACTCCAGAGTCTCGACACTGGCCACTCCATATAACTTGCCGGTTTTGGCTTCTCCTCCCCAAGCCTAGTAAACCTAAGCCGCATAGTGCTTCGCAATGGCACCACACATGTAAAGCTGTTTCTTCAGCCTCTGGCAGAACCACACAGGCTATCCTCCACCCGGTTTATTCTTTCCAGGTGCTTGTTGAGTTTACATGTCCTGTTAGTTGACCTACCGTTATCCTTACGACCTTGCGGCTGTGGCTCGTAGGTCCGATGTAAACTTGGCCGAGCGGGTCTTAATGAACTGCTTTGCCTGTCGTTGTCCCGGTGTTTGTACGCACCAGCATGAAACTGTCTGTCTACCCAACTCTTAATAGATGCTTTGAAGAGACCTGCCGAGATACCGCAGAATGGCTCCGGGCCTATCATTTCCGCGGCTGATCCTCTTTGGCTAGGTCGTCGGCCTCTTCGTTGCCTGGATGGCCCTCGTGGCCTGGTACCCAGGCTACCGTAGTTTGTTTGCCAAGCCGACTTTTTCCAGGGCCTGTATACAGTCCCCAACTAGTTTGGAATTAACTTTTGGGGAACTGATGGCCTTTAGGGCCGCTTGGCTATCTGAGTAAAAGACGATATTTTTCCTTTACTCCCTTTTTTTTTAATCCTCACGGCGCAATGCACTATTGCTGCGATTTCCGCTTGAAAACCGTAGCGTGCTGACCGAGACTTAAGATTACCTTTTCTCTAGGCTTATCTCCATAGATGCCAGCTCCTAAACCCTTGTTGGTCTTGGAGCCATCTGTATACCAGATATGATCGGCCTTGATTGGAGGGCCTTCCTTCCAGTCCTCCCTATCTGGTATGACAATACGAAAGTGTCTATTGAAGATGAAACGAGGGGTTATCCTGTCTGAGGGCATCTCAAACAATGAGCTGACCTCTTGGTCCTCCTCTATTTCCCATGTTGGAGTCCTTCGGTGTTCTATAATTGGACTTTGACCTCCTTTGAGCCTATAGAGTACCGCCTTTACTTGCCCTGTAGTAGATGTGGAGTGGCGCAGGTTTAGAGCACTTCTAGGCTGGGGTTTGGGAGTTGTTCTCATAGCTCCCGTGATGCATACGCATGCTAGCCTTTGACACTTTGAAGTTGTCTGATTGCTACGGTCTGGAACCCTTGCCCCAGGCAACTGAATCATTTTTACGTTTAACAAATATATAAAATATTATTTCATTAGATTTAGATGAAATTTTACTCTTTTTATGTGTTTATATGGGAATTAATAAACAGTTTAGTTTCAACTTCTAAGTGTTTTTTTGGCCACCCTATAGGCCTGCACAAAAATGTCCTATTTAAAAGATGTTCCTATTGACTTAAAGAACAACATACTTAAATTTAAAAAAATCGTTTGAGAGCCAGAATCCCATGTTATGTGTGCCATGTCCTTTATATTGTTTTCAATTTTTATATAATCCATTTCAATAACGTGTTAAATCCAGCCTAAAGAGGATAAAAGCTCTTTACCATGTTGAATTTGTATTATAGAAACGTACATAATACAACTTTACCTATATAATACCCGACTTAACATACTGTTGGACCATAATATTAAATCTACATATTTAACATGTTTGTTCGCTCTCAGCATATATTAAACTTACCACTGTGTCCACAACTAATAATAGAACTTTCGAATAATATTGTACCAGAACTTTGGTATTATTTTAGTGTTAAGTCTACTCTGAATGAACGTCCATTTATTTTAAGTTTCAAAACATCGCTTATATCCGTTTTAAGAAAATCGTTTGGTATAAATTAGCAAAATTAACTTGCAAAAATTAAATGTCCATTTTAGTTTTACCATAGAATATGAAAGCAAAAGTTTTTTATATTAGGTTAAATATTTTTTCAAGGTGCCAACTCTAGGATTTTTTTATCTTCATGTTAGACATTAATGCTTGTATGAAGCCAAAGTACTGGGTACCGTACTGGGTGTCGGATTTTTAGATGTTTATCCCATTTAATCCCCCAGTTCCGTTAATAAGTACTGAAACATGCCGACATTGCACTTTAAGGCAACTTTTAGACAACGCTCTTGTACCACCACACACCTTATAGAAGTAACTACTGCCTTTAAGCTGCGCCCTATTAACATCTGGTAATGTTATCCCATAACCAAGAAGTATACCAATAACCTTAGAAAAATGCCATAAAAGGGCCATGGAACGGGAATGCTTAGCGTTAGCTTACGGGGTAGAATCATTTACGAAGAAATAAGAATAGGAACAAAGGTAGTGGAGTTGATACAGCGAATCCTTAAGCTTAAGTGGCAATGGGTTGGGCAAATTGCCAGACTAGGTGTGGACAGATGGGTATCAAGGCTTGTACACTGGAGACCACGACAAACTATGAGGAGTGTCGGCAGGCCCTAGAGGAGATGGTTGGATGACGTTAAAAGAATAGCAGAAGAAAGATGATAACATACAGCGAAAGGCAGTACAGCATGGAAACGAATGAAAGAGGCCTTTGTTCAGGAGTGGACAGATAATGGCTGACAAAGAAGAATATTATCCAGACATAATCTACAACTTACCGTGAATTTCGGACTACACCCAACGTTACACAGTGTTCACTGGCGGTCACAATCACAGAAGACTACACAAAGTCAGTTCTGCAGACTGATTACTAAGTCTATTAAAAGGAACCTTTTTCTTTTTAAATTTTGCAAACTAGTGAAAAACTTCAGGAAAAGACAGGAACAAACGGTAGACGGCAAGAAACGAGTAAGTTTTTCTTCTTGCTACGTCAGTTTGAAAGTTGTTCGGCTAAGCTCGAAACCTGAAAGTAGTTCGGCTAAACGGGGAATTTTAGTTAAACACCTTTTGTCTGCGTGCATTTATCTATTTTTTTCCTTTATTCTAATTTTTAACTAGCCGTTGGAAATGAATAAAATTTGTAGTTACTATTTCTGCCAGTACTCTAACATTCAACCACACTAATATGCATCATTTTAAATATTTTTTTTCTAATTGTTAACATTTAAATCAAGCCTGATTTAACAAAAATGTGACCACAGCGAGCACTGCAATTAATTCAGCTGTCCCCACCATACAACTCACTTCCTGCCAATACAAACCTCTGAGGGAAGTGTTCATTAATGTCTCGAGATTAAAGATAACCTTGACGCTTTGCATCTCGATTAACTAACTAATCTCTCGACAGTAATCAAACACTTCTCTCATCGGTATGCAATAAACTATTACATTTTTAGTCTTAATGTACTAAATGTGAAACAAATTTTTATTATTTGACAATTTTTAATTTTGGGCGTGATGTATGCTCTAATATTGAATATTTTTAAAAAAATTAACAAAATTGTCTTCTTTAAATTTAAAACATTTTACAAAAATATATTTAATTTGTCAAAATAGACTTACTTAACTTTTTACCTTCACTTTCACTTAATTAAAAATTTTATAGTGTATATAAAATCTCTGATATACTTTTTTAAACTTGATTTAATTTTTATTAAAATTATAACAAAGGCTTTACTATCATAGTTTAATTACTATTTTTCAGATAACACTGATTATTGCTTATTGCATTATCAAAAGTTTTCCTTTAATAAAACATTTTGACTGAGTATAAAAAAGAGCTTACCAGAAACATAAACAATCCAAGGGTTGACTATCACTTTTAAATTTTTAAACATTTTTAAAAAGTATTCTTTAAGAAAAAAAATCTTTATTGTAACAATGTAAGCAAAAAAGCAAAATATCCGTTCTAAAATTAAATCTGCATAGTTTGATATCAGCGCTAAATAAACCCAACTAAATTTTCTGGAAGTAATACGAGAACTTTGAAATAACGTTTTAATGGCTGTTTTTAGGTGATAGTGAAACTACGTTGTTATTTTAGGACTAAGCGAAAATGAGAGGAACTGAAATTATTATGTTTATATTTAAGCACATTATCTGGATAAGTTTAAACCCATTGTAATTTATACAATGCTTATTAAGCACTATTAACGAATTAAAGTGAAGCCTGGTAGGTTTCATTAACTAGGATCAAAATTTTAGCATATTCTCGTTTTTCAGCACCAAACAGAAATTGTACACAAAAATTTAAACAATCGCTGATCCACCTATAATCTTTATTTATTAGGGATTAAAATTGTTAAAAGCTAATAAACTTTTTTGTAAATTTGATTCCTTTAAACTTATTTTACCACGTCATTGTTTATTTTACTTTTAGTACTGTTATTAAATTATTTAGAAAAAAGCCTATATTTTTTATAAATATTTTTTTATTATGTATATATGGGTGTACCTAAGTAATGTCAGATAATTTAGGTTTGGTGTGAAACTGCAAATTATTTTAAAATTTTTAAATTATTTTTAATTACCATAAAATAATAGGGGTATTTAAATATTGCCAAAGAAAAACACAATTTTGCATAATAAGTTTTATATGATTCCCTTCTTGTGATATATAGGTTTTTCTGGGTGTTAGATTTATGGGTTTTTTGATTTAACATTAAGGATATATAGGCCATCTTTAGTCCTATTTTTCAAATACAGACATAAACTTTTTAATACGGTTTTTGAAAGTATAGATAGAAATTTTTTCGTAAAATTTCATTTTTTTCTAAATGTCTTTTTTTAACTTTCTAAGGACATAAAAAGAAGTTAAAGCACTTTATGTAATAGTATTTATGGTAACGTTAATGTAAACGGTTTTTTTGTTATTAAAAAAATTTGCAATATTTTTATTTGCTCTTAATAAAAAAACATAACATTTTTTATACAGAAAAAATGGTGGCCCGAAAGTGATGCATTCCACATTATTTTTAAAATTTTTATTGTAAAAATAAAGATTTTAAACGCTACGTTTGTTTAATTTTAACCTAAATCAAGCTTTTTTCAGGAAAGGCTTCTTTTATCAGTTCTTCCAAGACATGTAGCTATGGAAATGAAAGCGGACATTGCTGGACAACCAAAGGAAGAACAGTTTCATAAGATTTACATCCAGAAACACGAAAATGTGAGGTGAGTTTAAGTACTATTATATCAAATTAAATAATCTTTAATATTTCTATTATAACTGTAATATTTAAATGATAATTACAGGAGTATACAGTATAAAAGTGTTAACATGACTATTTTGTAATAGATTTTATTATTGTATTTGCATAAATACATACAATTTTAGCATTCGTTTTTCCAAAATATTTTAACTAACAGATATATTCCTCGTAATATCATCAAATTAATTTTTAATCATTTTATTTTTTTAATTTTATATGAATTTAGGATTCCAACAGATGTTTTTTTTAAGTGAATTTAAAAAATATCATTTTCTAACAAATTTTCCGGGATTTCAGTTTTTCAACTTGATGAAGTGATGTTTTGTGTAGCAGCGGTGGGTATTGGTTATCCATGACAATAACACTGTTTTTTGGAATATTTTTAAAAAGAAATTTTGAAACCATTTTTCAAAAGTTGCGCATTGTATCCTCATGATAACCAAGCTGAACCTTAATATTTTTGCAGAAAAAGCAAGCAGTTTGGGAAAACCTTTCTGAACCAGCTTTATTATGGTAATGCTTTTCCCTTTTATTTTAAGGTACTTTCGTCTGACAGTTTTGACTGGAATAACCCATCCTTTGGATACGTGTGTGTATCGAACCATGTTTCATGGGGTAAATTATGTATCTATTTTCTAACCCATATCTTTTAATTTCTTGAAGGAATTTAAAATTCCCAATCTGTGGATTCCTTCCCTTGTCTTTTGTCTATTTTGGGTATTTAAATCCCTTTTAAAAAACTCAGGGGGGGTGGACCTAATATTTATATTGGTTTCGTCTTCGTCTAGTTTCTTTTTAGTTTATCCAAGGTAAAATAACTCCGCTTTAAAAGGCAATTATTTTCCTTCTTATTGGCCTGATCACTTTGTCTATACGGTGAGATTGAAAATCAAAAGGTTTTTTTTTTTTGTTCAATTCTTATAATAAAAATTCCCTTATGGTGATTTGGATTTTTGTAAGTAACGGGTTTCTTTTAAAGTTTTTTTTTTGCCTCTACTCATTAAAGTTTATACACATTTTTCAAACCTGTTTTGCATCTAATCACAAATGTTTTGCCCAAAAAGTTATATTCTCGTAAAAAAATTTTTCGAAAAGCACAGAAAAAAACGGTTATTTAACACTGCCATAAAATATTACCAAAATATTTATATGCCTAATGGTTAATACTCAAGAAATACCTGGCCCACCCCCGCCCTTATGACCGGGGGTTTTCCCAAAAAATAGGTAAAAAATCAAAATTTTTTCGGGTATTCCTCAAAAGCCATAACGATATACTTTGAGACAGACTATACAATATTTTTAAATAATTATAAAATATTGTATGTAGTACTTTTGCAATGGATATTTTTACATTTAGATATTTTAAAATCTTACTACGGCCATGTTTTAATTTAAAATACTTAAAAAAATACAATAGGTTCTTTTTATAAAAATAATATTCATATAGCTAACAGGATTTTGTAACGTTTTTCTTTTTAACTTTGGAATTTGCAGCATATAAATTAAAAACACTAAAATATGTGGGATTATACATTTTTAATCGATGAACCATATTAACTTTTCTATTTAAAATTATTCTTTATGGCGCTATTTTTAAGATTTACAGCCCCATTTAAATATTTAAGCGCCATTAAAGAATAAAATTTTAAGAGAATATGAAACGATAAAAATCAAGTAAAAAAGTCTGCACTGATCCTAAAATTAATAATGCAAATCATATAATATTGTGTTATAACCGATTTACCTACTTAAACACTAAACAAGAGTAAAAAATAATTTAAGGTAAATAATAACTTAAAAAGATTACTAAACTTATTTTATTGCCACATTTCAACCCTGGATAATTTTATTTTATTTTTCAGCATTTTGTTCGCTGATATATGCGGTTTTACAACTCTCTCTGATCAGTGCACTGCAGAAGAGCTTGTCCGAATTCTCAACGAACTGTTTGCTAGGTAAGTTTAAATTTGTTGAATGTTTACTTTAAAAGTGGCTTGGGACGAGAGTTTTCCATAAGCGTAATTGCCTTGAGGGTAAAAATAGATGCTAGGTAATCCGATTTACTAATCAAGTATTAGGTCCGTTGAACTATTTGCTCAATGTGAGTTTCATATAGTTACTACCTGAATATAAAGTTCAATAAAAAGCTTTTGAACTTTATATAACAGTCGATAAACAGATCTTTAGTTTATAGTTTATATACAAAGTGTAGTATAAATAGTTTAATATATATATATATATATATATATATATATATATATATATATATATATATATATATATATATATATATATATATATATATATATATATATATATATATATATATATATATATATATACATATAAGTTAAAAACAATACGATTTCTCAACGCCGCCTTGTTTTGCCATATGCTTAGTGACATTGGCAGTTATATTAAGAACGCTATGGTGAAACCAAAATCATACAATTACGTACAACGTTGTTGTATTGGTAAAAATTAATGCTACATGAAATTAAAGATGTAATTGATTATGGTTATGTTTAAAAGTTAAAAAAAGAACTTCCACTAAAGTCAAAAATAGTATCTTACCTTTTTTACTTAACCAAAATTTCAACTTGGTATAATAAAAATGATTTTGTTTTCGTATGTTCAACGATAAATTTACTCGTACATATTACTTTAAAAGCCCCCGGATCGACGTATCTTGTTGACTATCCGATGTCAT
>JAHBCN010019964.1:0-15651 GCA_019359885.1 Listronotus oregonensis
ATTGTAACCTTTGAATTATCCCGTTTTCTTATTCCTAAGCAATATTTGTGTTCTTAATCTAGTTGAGCTTTTGATTTTCATCTAAAGGCCGTACTCTTTAATAAGATTTCCAGCAATGACCAGTCTTTGAATCTCTGAGGTACCTTCGTAGATTTCTGTAATTCTAGCATCTCTGTAGTGTCTCTCTGCGGGCATATCGGTTACATATCTAAAAATATATAAAAACTATTGTATAGGCACTTTTTCAGAATGCCATATGATAACTGACAGTTTCAATGATAATTTACCAGCACAGTGTATATCTATATTGTGAGGCAGAGCTTCACAATTTGATGCTGATTAAAATGCCACCTTAAAAGTTTAAAATATATATATATATATTATATATATATAATATATATATATATATATATATAATATATATATATACAGGGTGCCCGATTATGCATGCATGGGGATCTCGGAAACCGTAAAGATACGAAGTCGGTTAAATTATGGCAAAGTTGCGCATTTAGGTGCCTAACAACATGCCGATAAGAAAGTTGTAAAATTCCGAGTACTTTCCGGAGATATCCGGAAAAAAGAAATTTGTGATTTCGTTTTTATTTTTTTCGACGTTATTTAAAGAATATGGAAAAACAAAAGACACTTTCTTATGGCCATTTTTAAGCTCTACAAAACAGCGTTAAGGATTTTCGTCGACGTTTCGTTTTCTTAGACCATCATCAACTTTATTTTTTAAATACGGACTTGGGTTTTTTTTTTTTTTTTTAACCTTTTATTATCCCAATTACAAAAATGTATAACACTTAATATTTATTAACAAATATGGAACGCCCCTATGAAATGATTGCGTCCTTGTCTTACTCATTGTCTCTTATGGAAAATATGTTTATTTAACGAAAAATATTAAGTGTTATACATCATTGTAATTGGGATTTTAACTGCTTCAAAAAAATGCAATAAACAATTGAGTGCCGCATTTAAAAAAATAAAGTTGATGATGGTCTAACGAAAACGAAACGTCGTACGGAAAATCTCTTTACGTTGTTTTGTAGACCTTAAAAAATGGCCTTAAGAAAATGTCTTTTGTTTTTCCATATCTCTTCAAATAACGTCAGAAAAAAATTAAAACGAAATCAGCAAATTCTTTTTTTTCCGGATATCTCCGGAATTGCTCGGAACTTTACAACTTTCTACTCGGCATGGGTGTTTCAAATTCGACTCTCACCATTGGGATCTCGAAAACTATAGGAGATACGAAGATGGTTAAATTGGGGCAAAGTTGGGCATTTATGTGACCAACAATATACCGTTTAGAAAGTTTGAAAATTCCGAGTAATTCCGGAGATATCCGAAAAAAAACGAAATTTTGGAAAATCGTTTTATTTTTTTCCTGGGTTTCTTTTTCAACGAATTCCAAAATAAATAATACATTTGCATTGTCACTTTTTCCGCTCTATCGAATGGTGTTCATAGTTTTGCAACTCGACGTTTCGTTTTTGCGTAACCATCATCAACTTTTTTTTTTCTTATGGACGCCATATGGGAATTCCACAACTGTATTCCTGCCGTTAACAAAACCTAAAATTTTTATTTTGCACTACACCCTACTGTACAGAGCAAAATTAAAGCTATTTTGGTACCCAAAACTTAACAGCAAACAACAAGTATCTTCGTTAAAAAACTGATCTTTTGGAAAATGTCTGCTTATAAAATGTTTTTTCAACATGCTAAAGGCATAATATATTATCATTAGATTTCGCGGCTAAGGCTGAAAGCTCAGTCTGACAACCTACAGGGGATAAGTGGCTGAATTTTTCTTCAGCATTACATTATATTAATCTAATGGCACATTTTTCTTTCGTAGAAATAATTGTGCTTTTACACTTAGGTGCTATATAGTATCAATAAACCATCCTTCTTCAATAAGTTAAACCACTAACGGTAATTTAACCGCAAATAAAATGGTAAACATAACAAACTCTACGTCACGCAAAATATCTGGATTTTGTTGTGGCGAGGGCGTTTTATATTTGACTTTGAAATGCTTATAACATAAAAACTTAGACAACCTAACATTTTTTTGTTTTCCTTCCCTTCAAAGCAGCAAACCTTCGTTACTTAAAGTTTAAAACATCTTTAACTTAAACAAATAATTTTATCATTGGCCCTTGATAACTTAAAGTAGTACCCTTGGCGACCTCCATAACTTAAAGTATTTATTACTCACTCATCATAAAGAGGTATACAAACAAAAGGTTTTTTAAACTTTATTGCTTTAAACTTTAGTCTTTCACTAAAATAGCTCGTAAATACACGTATAAAATTGAAGGATAATAAAGAAAACGTAAAATGAAACGAAAATTGAATACGCTAACATATCCTCTAACTAAACCTCGTTAACATTTGAATTTTTTAAACCTCTTTAACTTCAACTCTTGATAAGTAAAAAACTCGATAACTTAAAATTTGTAACCTTTTCCTTGAGCTTTAGCTTATCGAGGTTCTCCTGTATTGTCTGACAAATTTATCTGACAGCGAAAAGAATTCGAACTATTTCGAACGAAAGTATGTGTGTGTGCCAAGTTTAACTACAAGACAGCAATAGTATTGGTTAAGTAGTAATTTTAATTTTAATTTTTTTTACCATAACAAAATTAAATATTGGAAAAAGCTAAAAATTTAATGTGGTTGTTATATAGTTAATAACTATTTTGTGTTACCAGCAAATATGGTAATGGGTAATTATTTTCCAAAGATCTTATCGATTTTGGCTAAACTGGCAACATCAAACAAAAGGCATGTCCACTTGCGTCCTAAACGAACCTAATTGGTGGAGTTTGTCACATGTTTTGTTACTTCTGGGATAAATTGCGGCGTACATGGAAGTGTTTGTCCCCTTTTTTATTCTGTGTGTTTGCCATATCTTTGCTTGCTTTCTTGGAATATCGAATATTGAAATATTCAGTTTCGGAGGACGGAGGTTTTATCTTTACTTTTAGGTGTTTTGTTAAATTGCTAAGTTTGGTGTTGTGTGATCTTAAATAAGTTTTTGTTTTCCTACCTTGTCAGGGTTTTCATTTATATTTTGCCGCATTTACCTATAACTAAAAACGATAGAAAAAAACTTCCTTTATAAAAAATTTCATAGTTTTTCTCTTTATCTTTTGACATTGAAAGAAACAAATGAGCATCAAAAATTTAAGAAAAATGAATAAGTTAACTTTTTTCAAGTGGAACACCCTGTTTTTATTAGAATAAAAGCTATTTTTATCCCCTTTTTAAAAATATATAGTTTGTTTATTTCTTTAGACGTATTGAAAATATTTAAGTTTTTAATTAAAAAATCAATGAAAAATAAAAATCAGCATTACCTTGAAAACAAATGATTTATTTATTAGAACTTTAAGTATAAATATTTACAAATTTTCGACTAACCTCCACCATTTTCCCATTGAAAATGTTTCTCCTCAATTTACGATTAATCGCGTTGAAAACAAATTCGGACCGGTTCCTATTAAGTAACATTATTTCTTTTCAATTTTTTGTTTATATGTTTATATTTTCTGGCCTTTCGTAATAAATTTTATTTTTTGGTAACCCCACAAAAATATATCCAGAGGATTTAAGTCGGGGCTAGGGCGGCCATCTAATAGTGCCATACCTTCCTATCCAAATTGTATTTCGTGATCTGAGTTACTGGTCCAACTTGTGGGGGGTGCCCCATCCTGGTGCCAGATAATGTTTCTGTATTTGAAGAGGAATGTCTTTAAGGATTTTCGATCTCATTTTGAATAAAATGCAGATACCTATCTCCGTTAGATCCTTCAAAAATTATCGGTCCAATAACCTTCTGCCCAACATGCCACACCAAACATGAAGAGACCTACGTCCTTGTACCAACAGGTTGGATTTTGTGAAGGTTTGAGCCCAATAATGCTTGTTCTTTCTATTATACACCCCGCCGTAGTGAAAGGTTCATCAGTAAATAAAATGTTGTTAAAAAAATTTCCATCGTTTTAAAAAATTACGAATCATTTCTTGACAATAATTAATCGTTCAATTTATGAGCGTCGGTTAAATTTTGAACTGGCAAAAATTTGTAGGGATGAAAATTAGGTTTCTTCAATGTACTGTAATTTTTCCCAGGATTTGTTTGTATAATTTAAACGGAAGGAATTGAACTTTCGGGATTTTCTAAAAAGTTATATCGCTTAATTTTGTTTTTTTGTTACTCCTAAAATAAAACTTACCTTCAAAATAAAGCAAAATATTTAAATCTTGCTCTTCATTTGCAGCCCCTTTCTCGTTTTTCTTTTAACGCTTTTGTTTCTCTAAACCGACGAAAATATAAGTTATCGAGTTTCTCGAAGGTATTCCCTGTCCGGGAAAACGCAATGGTAAACTTAAGAAAGAGTGCTCGATTTTTACTATTTGTCCGCAGATACAGGTTATGTTTGGACGTCATCCGTTTGCCCTTTTTTGCCCGGAAGGTAGATTTATTTTATTATTTTTTTTAAATATTCAACTTTTAAAAACTATTTTTGGATATGCACTTACTATTAGAATTAATTATAACATTTTAAAAATTTATTTATACACCAAATAAAACAAACAGGCAAACGGATTACGTCACAAATACCGAATTGACGTTTAAATTGCCGTATATGGGCTTAAATGGGATCGAGCACTCCTTGTTAAGTTTATTACCCTTGGGGAAAACGTTGGTGATATTCTGCGAACTTGCAAGATGTTTTCATTATTTGCGTAGAAAAGACGTATTATTTCGTGTTTTTGATCTTCGGTATATTATAGTTAAATTTTTTAATTAAATGAAGGGCCAAAATAAGACGTGTCAAGGTGCTGTCAAAACACAAACAAAGCAAGTCATTTGTTTTCCAAGGCAATCTGATTTTTATTTTCCATTGTTTTTTAATCAAAAACTTAAATATTTTCAATACGGCTAAATGAAATACCAACAAACAATATTTTTAAAAAGGGGATGAAAATAGCTTTTATTCAAATAAAAATATACAGGGTTTCCATTTGAAAAAAGTTAATTATTCATTTTTCTTAACTTTTTGATGTATTTGTTTCTTTCTTATTTAAAAATAATAGAGAAAAAAATATGAAACTTTTATATAGGAAGTTTTTTTCTATCGTTTTTATTATAGTTGTAAATGCGTGTCAAAATATAAATGAAAACCCTTACATAATTTTGTAAATTGTAGAATTTTTTTGGGCTATTATCTTTACATCTTTTATTTAAAAGTTAAAATATATACTGGGTGTCTGCTAATTAATGGTACATGGAAAAATGACTCCCTACTTGGAATTTAATCATATTTGTCTATACCAAAAGTTGATTTTAACTGAGATACGGGGTGTTAAAATTAAAACTTCGTTTTTGTTTTTCTTTATTAGTTTTGTACAAAACAACGTTTTTTTACAAAATTTTGCAATTACAGGGTTTTTTGAGAACGAAGAATATTTTTTTTTGTTTTTGTGTAATGCACCCTTTCCATATAATTATTAATGATTTGCAAAAATTTACTTTTTTAAAGATAAACTATAAGAAAACAAATGAACGTAATAGAGATGCAATTGCTATGAAACCGCCATGTTGTTTTTTTTTGTTGATAATGGTAAGATAGCTTTACAGATAATGTTTAATTTTTAAGTTTATCGTAAGTTAACTAATAAAACCGACACACATAGGTATGTTGTGTGTATACGCGCAGGAATTTTTTTTGGACGAGGAACCTAAGATGATATTCAGAACTCTATCCTAATCAACACAACCGGGGTTAAAAATCTTCAAAAAATTTTTGGGCCGATTCAGAAAATTACAGAATAAAGCATAAGCTTTCCCTTAAAGTAAGGTATCCTTAGTAAGTATTTTTTATAAAGTTCTTTGATATTTATCAAACATAACCAAATAAATGAAAATTGCTTAATATTTTGCGCATCGCAAATAATACTACAGGGAACGTAAAATGACGTTTTCAAAACTGTTTTTATTTTCTAATTCCAAAATATTAGCCAAAATTACAAAGACCGTCTATCTTAAAGGTAGACTATTAAAAAAATCAAATATACTTCAAGTCCAAAATTTCTGTCAATGACGCATCGCTCGCTTTTAGAGTGCCCCGGGTTGTGTGGGGTCAGGGGAATCAATACCGTGGCGTCGCATTTTGAAAATAAATGATAAAATTTCGTCAAAACATAAAAATATTTTTTACAAGCAAAAGTTATTTTCTCACATTTTCTTTCCCCTTTAAATTAGTAACAAGCCTATATTATTTTGGTATTATTCGGATTAATGAAAATGTAATTTTTTGCTTAATTTTGGGACACCTCCTATTTTGAGGTCATAGAACACAAATTTGAGTTTTTTTGGAATTTTTTTAATTTTTCCAAAAAAAAAACATTTTACTTTAATTTTACCTTCTCTGATTTTATTTTGCTACATGAAAAAAATAATAAAATTTTAGTCTTAAAATAAATTAAAAAAGATGTAAAAGCAGAACGATAGACAATCAAGTTACACCGACTTGCCAATTCACCACCGATCTTGAAATCTCAATATAAATACGATATTCACGCATTGCTTCATCAAAAATATCCACTATATAAGGAACACAAAGCTTGAGATCATACTTGTAGAATCCAATAACTATTTCGGGTCTTTCCTGTTCCATATTTGGATTTCCATATCGAGAATATTTTTGATCAAACATTGCGGGTCGAGCAAGCAAGGTTCGCATACCTTATAAAAATGTCATAAGAAAACTATTACAACCTGGTAACAGTCAACATTTTAAATTTTGGGGTTGAATTCGGACGCAAACGTTTACCTGCTTTTTATTGAAAATTAGGGTTTTTTCCTTACTTTTTAAGTTTTTTTTTTTAATATTAACATAGAATGAGTTTTTAAATATGTTTTCGTAAATGACAGAATTTAAAGGAATATGTCGTAAAATGGAATTAAACAATTCAATTATTATTATTTTTAAATACTATAAGAGGCAGCCAAAAAAACCTTCTATTCATGTTTAACAATCGAAAAGAAAAAAGTGTGCAAAAAATAGCAAAAAAATCGCATTTTCAGTATCCGCATAATTACTAATATTGATTTTTGCCTTTTAAAACTCTGAATACCGTACGGAATTAACTTTTGTTAAAGTTAATATCTCTGCAGCATCAAAGTGGTTAGTTCTGTTCGTTTCCCGAATCCCATGGTTAACATTTTTAACCATTATTCGTTCTTTAACGTTAACTGAGTTTTTTTTGTAGGCGGATAACTAGTTAAAGGTTGGTTAATATTCATAGTTTACAGAATTAAAAGCACTTAACAACACTAAATCTTTATATACAACTATATATACTAAATAAGATAAACTATTATAAAATTGGCACAAAACAATATCTATATACTACAATTATTAGAAATTTATAATATTTAGAAAATACCCTGTATAGCAATTAAAATTTAAACTTACAAAATCTGTCCATAATCAATAATTTAAATAAATAAATTCATCGAACAGCACGAAAACCCTGTCGATGCTTATTTCAAGTCTCTTCAAGTTGTAAACTAAGGAATGTGTGTTGCCACTTTTATTGTCTTCCCGATAACAATGATTTCAATACATATTGGCGTGCTATTTTAAGTGCGATCGCTGGCTGATGATTTATTCTTGCGAATTATGACAACGTGGCGATGAAACTTTTGGCCGGTTCACTGTTATTTAAGCAGAAAAGTATATCATAGGCTTAAAAATCATTTACTAGTGTTAGATTTTTATTCAGCCGCTTCGTCGGTTGGGTGGCCGGTATTAAATGAGTCACTGACAGAAATTTTGGACTTTAGGTATAGTTTATAAAGTTTTTCTGCTTTTTTGACTTTTCCAGAAATATTTTGTGAAATTGTTACTGATGGCCCTTAAATGCCTTATCTTTTGATGACGACCATACATTTAAAATAAAACATAGATTTATATTGTATACATTATTTCATTTAAATAAATTATAAAATATTCCTAAACTTTTGAAAATGGGCACGCCGCTGTGCTTTTTATGAATTGAGTAAGCCATGTTTCCCCTTACCGACGCCGCGTTGTCACAGATATACTTGCCAAACTATACCTCTGTTATCAAGTTTTGTAAAAAAACAATATTTGGTAAAAGTGTTTGGGTTATTCTTAATCTTATTACATCTTTAAGGGGTCTATTGACAATGATTCGTAATTTATAGGGCATGCGTCGTTACTTTATTGATTGAAAAACGCTTAGACTTATATGTTTAATCAATAGACTATACACCATTCACTTGACCGACTAACTTACCCCATACCACCCAGAATCTGTATACACTGGTGACTCAAAAATGTCGCGGCCTCGCTAGCAGCCAACTTGGCCATGGCAGCTTCTTTGACATAGGATTTGCGGTTATCTTTTAACCACGCCGCTCTCCATGTCAGTAACCGAGCAGCATCCAGTCTGAGGGCCATGTCTGCAAGTTTCTGTTGTATTGCTTGGAACTAAAAAGAGTATGTTATAGTTTATCAAAGCCAAGTTTAAAAAAGAATAGAAATATTTTTGGTAAAAATTCAACCAAAAAAATCACTGGTTCTTTATTAAATCCGATACTTCTTAAACAATCCTTAATAAAGAAAAAATGCAATACTTTAATAACATTCTGATACTTGCCTTTAATAACGATTTGCCAAAACTATGTCTTTTCGATGCATAATCAATTGCTACATCAAGTGATGCTTGAGCAATACCCAATGCTTGAGATGCTATGCCTCCTATCCTTAAGCCTATCTTGAATCTGAAAAAAAATGAGGGTATTAAAAATTGACTTTTTTTAAATTTTTTTGTATTGACCCCTTTGGCTCTCCTAAAATATTTTCTTTGGGGACTCTGCAATTGTCAAACATTAAGGCGCATGTTGAGGAGGCTCTAATTCCCAACTTGTCCTCTTTCTTACCTAGTTCGAGCCCTTCGATGGGTTTAGGAATTAAAATTGCAGATATTCCTAAAAGAAATGTTTTTAATTGCATATTGGTATTTTGCAAAAAGTGAATATGAATACAAACGCTTTAATTTACATTAAAAATATTTGACAACCATATAGACCAGTCATACAATTGTTTTCCCGATATATATTGGTCAACACTGGTTTTACGTTAGCAACAGCGCACTGCCTACCTAACTTTTTAAGACAGTCTAACGGCCGAGTGATGATCGCGTTGTTAAACTTAGCAATGGACTTAGCAATTGTTAAAAGTTAACAACGGTTTAGAATGTTTAACAAAAGTCATTGTCAGTGTTATTAAAATTTTAAGGAACCTGTAAAAATCTGACATTTTGTTAAACATTTCCGTTTTAACTTTTAACAATTGCTAATTAACAACGGTTTAGAATGTTTAACAAAATGTCAGAGAAGGTTTAAACAAATCCTTTGACAATGGTTTTGTTTAAACATTCAAACCGTTGTTAACTTTTAAGTACAATTGCTAAATGTTAACAACGGTTTAGAATGTTTAAAAAATGTCAGATTTTGACAGGTTGCCTACTAAAATCATTGCATAACACTGACAATGACGTTTTGTTAAACATTCTAAACCGTTGTTAGCTTTTAACAATTGCTAAGTCCATTGCTAAATTTATCAACGCGATCATCACTCGGCCGTATGTCAAAGCATCGTTTTACGGCGTGGTGTTAGTGTACATCAATGTTGCCAATATGTTCTTTCAAAATAAAAATAACGGCAGCAAACTTAAATTTTCGGCTAATTAAATTTTAAGGCGCTTTAATAATACGAAATATAAACTGTAAATATACAGGGTGTTAGAAAATGCTGTGAGGAATGAGGCCGATTCAAGGAAGTTTAAAGGTGTATGGAAGCCCAATACTGTAGAACAAAATTGTCCAGGCGTGCAGGGCAGCGGGAATCGGGGGATTGGCCCCACAGAGTTTGCGCAATGAATAGTAAGTCAGAGCCGGACTTCCATAATTCTTTGTTACTATCTATAAAGTTGACATCATCAAATTCAAATTAACATTCACTGTTTTTTTTTTTTTGCACAAAATTGTTGGTTATTAAACGATACTCCATAGAATATTTAAAATTATTGTGTAATATTGGATTTTATATCATCTGATATAATATGGAAAGAATAGATTGCGCACTTTACAGCCTTCTATTTAAATGGTCGATATTTTGGAAGTTTTGTATTTTTACCAAAAATCTTAGTAAATAAATAAAAACACGATTTAAAAAAATTTCAAACATTGTATGATAGTTTCATATACTTATCACCAATTTTGTAATAAAGAAGGGCAAGATAGTGTAAATGAGTTTAATCTTATCCCTAAGATTGTGGTTGTACATTAAAAGTGAAAATTTTATAACTGCTTTTTAGGCATATACTTTCACTAATAACAAACATTCACGAGACAGAATATCAGTGGTTAATAATGTTTAGTAACCTTTGGTACCTAGGTATCCATTGTAACAGTAACCGTTTAATATTATGTGTCTACAGTATGTCGAGCTTAAAAAGTTGATAATGTAAGTTTAAGAAATCAAAAATCTAATTTCTTTTTAAACAAATACAGAAAAAGCAAAAAGGAACTTTTACATAAAATTGTACTTTCTTTTATTCAATTAGAGGGACCTGTATAAATTAAAATTTGCCTGGTCTGCCCTGTAATTAATAATTTTGATCCTTGTACTAAATTATTGAATATATATGAAATAAAAGTAACTAAATGTAAACCTTATTTCTTTTTAATAATCCACAGAAATACACAAACATTGTGGCAATCATCTAAAAGATAGTTAAGATTGCCTTACTTTTCTCACTGCTATTTCCTATGAAATTTTCATTTTCTATAATTCATAATTGATATATTATTATTTATTCGGTTACCTAACGTTACGTCTCTAGAAGACCTAATTTAAATATAAAAATACTTACCTAAAGTAAAAATGCCGGGTATTTACCCTAGATTTGCAAGACAAAACCATACAACCTCTAGTCATTTTGTTCGATAATATAAGTAACAAACAATAAACACAAAATTATAGTCACAATTTAATAAACACTAATCACTAAAATAAGAAGGTTTTATCAATCCAAAAACTCTACAACCAAAATATAATCACACAAAGCAAAACAATCGAAACTAATACGGCTCTCATAAAAGTATAATTTATAATAAGATTTATCAGTGTGTAACTAGGCAACACATTAAATTATTTCGTGGAATTTCGTTATTGCGCAAAATCGGCGGGGCCAACTCTGACAGTTATTTTCATACTGGGCTGGACATTTTTTGATCGAATGGGTCATAGTATTGGGCTTCCATACACCTTTAAACTTCCTTGGGCCGATTCTACATCCATAAATGTGAATTTTCTTTTAACATAAGTCTGAAATTACTCAGTTTTCATAATACGGGGTGTTTAAACTTTTCCGTCATTTATTTTACATTTATGGAGATCGCGTTAAAATATTGAAACGCATTTTGGTAAACAGTCTTTACATAGAAAGGAAATAATTTGCTTTTGTTAGGATAAAATTCTAAAAATCATTATCTATATATTGGGTAATTTCTTAGAAATTATTTTTAACAGCTTGATCCGCTGTGCACTCAACGTTTACGAATTCAGTATTCGAAAGATCACATTTGTTCTTTATTCACTTATTAAATAAAGAACACGTTTTTTAAATCCTAGGGTTTGTACTATTGTTTATGTAAACAAATGAAACGATTTTGTTTAAAAAAATACAGGGTGTTACAGAATGTTGTGAGGATAATTTAAGAGCATATGCTACGTCTAAAAATGTAAAAAAAGTTCAGTGTTTAAACTTTTTCGTCTTTAACAGTTTTTTTAACATTTATCGTAAACCCGTTGAGGAATTAAGATAAGTGTTGGTATACGCAAATGTATCATTAAAGATAACATTTATATGTACAAAATTGTTTCCTAATCCAAGTCTTTGTTTAGCAAAAAAAACTGTACGCCGCTGGTTTTTGCAAAAATAATTATCGCTTTTTAAAAGTCAGAATAATTTTCCTTAAAAAGTGCCTCTTTGACTTTTTCGTTCTGTCGCACCGTTTGCGAAATAAAAATTATTTTAATAATTATAGTCTGACAAACTTAACTGTAGTAGCGAAAGGAATTTAAACTATTTCGAACGAATATATGTGTGTGTGCCAAGTTTAACTACAAGAAAGCAATAGTACTTACTACCATATAAAAGGTAATTTAATGTTAAAATTATTTTTTTTACAATAACAAAACAATATATTGGAAAAAAGCTGAGAATTAAATGTGGTTGTTATATACTTAATTTTTATTTAATATCTATTTTGTTTTACTAAGAAATATTATGTTATTGGTTATTATTTTCTCAAAGACCATTTTTTTTTTGTCTAAACTGGCAACATCAAACAAAAGGCTTGTCAGTTGCGAACTACACGGAACCTGGTTGGTGGGTTTATCACATGTTTTATTTCTATGGGGGTTTCTTGTGATTGGAAGTGTTTCGCTGTTTCTGGTTCTCTCTTGAATTCGAATATTTAAACATTCAGTGTCGGAGGTCGAAGGTTTTATCCTTATTTCTAAGTGTTAAATTTGGTGTTGTGTAATTTTGTTTGTTTTGTTGTGTTTTGTTTTTCTCTTGTATATACGCATTTTTAATAATTATTTCAATAGTATTACTATTGTTTTAAAATGAAAAATTTATTAAGACACTACATGGACAAACGAAGAAAGAATAGCAAATGTTTATAGGTAATAATAATCTTATAAAACAGTAATCATGTTTTTTCTATTAGGTTTAAACATTAATTATACAAAAAACTTTATAATATGTAGAACAACTAAAGTTGACAAGTCATATATTTAACATTTTTTCGAAGGGTCTTTATTCGTCTTTATCCATTTTTTACGACAAAATATGAAAAGTATTGTTTCCAATAAGCTTTAACAAGTAACAAATAAAGCGGGCAAGTCTCGATGATTGGAAGCCCGCTTGCCGCTTAAATGCCACTTAAACGTAAACTTCAGGTTGTTTTACCAGGGTTGCCGTATCAACTGTACGGAAAATTAATAAAGAAGATAAGGAACGGTTGGAAAATAACCCCAATCAAATGTTATCCAGTCCTAAAAAAAACGAGGCGTCTTTCTCTTGTCGAAGAATAAACATTTTGATTTTCAAGTGATAAGACATATGATAAATAGGTTTATCTTAATTGAAAAGTTGTCCCGACAAGTAGAAAATTGTTCAAAAATTGCGAGAAGATTAAAACATATTCTAGGGAAACACTTAGGACGTTACTAATATCAAACGGTTTTTTTTTGGGAATTTAAAAAATTAAAAAAAAAATATGATCGTCCTAATATATTACATTGGGGCTAAAAAATATACATTAAATCGAAAATATGAAAGGGGGAAATATTATTTTTTTGGGCGAGACTGGGGTTTGGTTTTTAAATTATAGTAATAGTAATACTTAGTAAGTTTTTTTTTTTATAAATGTCTTTGTCATTTATTAAAAATTTTTTAAAATAAACCCCCGGGAACAGAACGGTTTCCCCCTTTTGGAAATTTTACCAAAAATTAAAAACCCCCTTTTAATAAAAAAAAAAAAAAAAAATTTAGATGTGATTTTTTCTGCATTTTTTTAATTTCCATGAAATATTTTTGAAAATGGTCTTTGGGGGGACCATTTCCCTTTTAAAAATTTTTAAAAAAACATAAATTTTCTTACCCCTTTCTTTAAAAAAATTACAAAATATTCCTGAAATTTTTGGAAAAACCCACCCCCTTTTTTTTGAAAAAGGGGGGGGGGCCCCGGGTTTGGGGAAAATTTAAGGGGGGCCAGACGAAAAAAAAACAAAACCACAAAGGGGGCCCAAATACCCGAGGCAAAATTTTTTGGGGGCCCCAAAAATTATTTTTTTGGGGGGTTTTTAAACTTCAAAGGGGTTTTTTTATATCCCAAATCCCGTGAAAAATTAATCCTCAAAAAAAAGGTTTTTTGAATGTTTTTTCATAACTCAAAGGGTCCCCAAAAATTTTTTTTTCAGTCAAAATTTTTTTTTGAGAGTACATATCTGTTTTTTTTTCTAACTTGTTCGTTTTTTCCCAAATCCCCAATAAGTCGGGTTTCCCCGTTTTTGTCCAGACAGGCTCTGCGTTTTCCCGGGCTGAACAACAAGCACGAAAAAAAAAACAATCGGTTAGTTGTATCACATCCACAAATCCAATCATTGTTTTCATAAATTTCCATTTTGAATTTTTATTAAACCCCCTAGACTTATATTTGGTGGTCTGTGTGAGGAAATTTCAGGTCTGGGTCTTTCAGCACCTTAAATTAAATTTTTTTTGCTCTAAACTCAAAGAATTAAAATTTTTTAAATTTTCCCACCTAAAATGGAATTTTTTGTAAAAGAAAAAAACCCCCCTAAATTGTGAGAAAACCCCCAAAAGTTATATGGAGCACATAAAAAGTGTCCCTTTCCTAATAATCCTTCCCCCCCTCCGCCCCCCATAATTTTCCATAGAAATTAAAAACCCCCCTATATAAACCAGGGCGACTTGCCGATTGGCGTCAAATCGAAGGGCCCGTAATCGGATCCTTTCGGCCCCTAGCTCGTTTAGGGAGCTAATATGTTTTGTATTAGCGTACGAAAAAAGGGGGTCGGATAATCACGATGAAAAATAATTTTAATTTTTAATTTTTTTTTGGGGGGGGACTTTGTCTCCCATGGAGGAACCCCATGGAAGTACGCCATGTTTGGTTTCCTTCCCTTCCCCCTTCCACGCCGCACCGTCCGATGCGGTTGCCAACTTAAATATCGGTTTTTTTCAAAATCGTAATTAAAAAATATAAATCTTATATGTAAATTTGACCTTTAATGATACATTTGCGTGCCTCAACGGGTTTACGATAAATAGACTGTAGAATAAACTGTTAAAGAAGGAAAAGTTTAAAAACCATATATTATGAAAACGAGGCATTTCCGGACCCGCGTTTATATAAACTTTTTTCACATTTTTAGATGTGGCATCTCCCCTTAAATTATCCTCACAACATTCTGTAACAACCTGTATTTTACTCATTAAAATCAAGATGTGTTCTTTAATAAGTGAATAAAGAACACATTTAGTAATATTGTTGTTTATACCTATACAGTTTCCTTGTGATTTTGTGAGTACTGAATTCGTAAACGTTCATTGTATAGCGGATCAAGCCGTAAAAAATAATTATTTTAAAATCTGTTTGGAAATAGACCCAGGAAAAAAAAAAATTTTCCAAAATTTCGGTTTGTCTCGAATGTCTCCAAAAATACTCGGAATTTTAAAAGGTCTAAAGGGCATATTAATAGTCACAAATGCAAAAAAATATTTAAATTTAACACAATGTGACAGAAACTTTACCTTTGTGTTTTAACGATTTATCTGTACTAACAATAATAATTCCCGCCTCGCTTTCATAGGAATTGGTGATCCATGCTTTTGTGCCATTCAAGACATAATGGTCCCCATCTAGCTTAGCAGTAGTAGACGCCGCACCCGCATCTGAACCGTTTACCCCGGTTCAGAGGGCAAACAACCCCC